>JARHVA010009385.1:0-145000 GCA_037957365.1 Torreya grandis
GGAAACTATATCCATAATTAGAGACTAAAACCACATGGAATTATTATATTGATAATGGTGTTAGTGTCTTGAGGCATTAAAAAAGAGTTAATACTAGGTAGGATAGACTAGGGGGCCTATGACTAGGAAGAGGTGACTCAGGACCACTAGGGTGCAAAAAATATGGAAAATAAGACATAAAAAAGATCAAAAGACCTAAAATGATCATGGGAACAAGGGTTATATTCATCACTAAGAAATTCATGTGAAAGACCAATAAAATACATAGTATTTGTGGGACCAAATTAGGGTGTATACATTTACACCCATTTTATTCTAGTAGTGAAATGAAAAGAAAGTACTAGATTAAAAGAAAAAGAGGAACATGTACATATGATTACCTATGCAAATGTGTTCTAGACCTGACTCACTTCTTGGACAAAGAAGTAGACAAGATCTAGAGTGAAGTATATGAAGAGGAAATCCATATTATGGGTGTCCTCTATACTAAATCTAAATAGTGAACTAAATTGTGAGGAACAAAACCTTGTTTTTACCCACCCTAATATCTATACTGAATCTAAGTTTATAAACTAAATATGTGGAGAAATATGGCTTACTTTATTCCACTCTATTATGTGTACTAAATCTAAGTATTTAAACTATATATGTGTAGAAATAAGGCCTACTTACCCCCATTTTGATATGTGTATTGAATTTGAGTATGTAAATTGGGTCTAGTGGAAGGACATGGATCAACCATTATAAACACTCATGTGACTAAACTAGTGAAACCTTGGTGGCATCCTAGTGACATATTGGTGATGATCTGAGTGTAACTTATTAATCTAAAAATAGATATCAAGGATGTGAGCCCTACATCATGCCCCTAATACTAATATCTAAGGAATGTAGTTGTGTATCTAAACATTTATATATCTTAGCAAAAATATATACCTAATTCAAATAGTATATCTAAACCAAACTATATATCTGAGTCAAACTTTATACTTGAGACAAATTATATATCTAAGTAGACCTGTGTGTTTGAATATATGTGTCTAAGTAAACTTGTGCATCTAAATATCTATATCTGAATAAACATGTGTGTTTGAATATCTATATCTAAGTAAACCTATGTGTCTAAATATTTATATCTAAGTAAACCTATGTGTCTAAATATATAGATATCTAAGTAAACCTATGCATCTAAATATCTATAGATTTAAATAGACATGTGAATCTAAATATCTGTATATCTGAGTAGACCTGTGTGTTTGAATATTTGTATATCTAAACAAATCTATGATTATTTCCCCCCCTTTTGGTGAGAGAGCTAAGACTAACATAAGGATGTATAAACAAAAGTGGTAATGATTGATATGATGATGATAGTTAGTTGGGGTGATTTTGTCTTAGGTTCAAATATTTTGTTGATTGTGATAGATTTGATTATTAAAATTGGTAATGGGGTATACCTTTGGTCTATATTAAGTTTGCTAAGGGAATATGGGTTTTTTCATTTTACATAGTTAAATGTGGTCAAGATATTAGTGAAAACAATATAGGGTGAGGTACATTGAGGTCAAGTCCCATGTGCAAGAAATGACTTATAAATTGGAGTTATGATTCTCTATATATCATGTTTGAAAGAAGTTAGTATTAGTTGGTGAAATTGGCATGCAAGGTCAACCTTAGTAAGGTGTAATTTTGATAAATGTGACTTAAATATATTAGTTGATTAGTTTGACAATTTATTTGAATCATTTGACTTGATAGTTATTGTTTGCTCTGAGTAGTATGTTGAGGAGACAAAGAGTGACTTTGACCTGGTATGAGGAGGTGGAGGTACTTATCCAGGTTGGGGAGGAGGATACCTTGGTAAGGAGCTTGTTCTTTTTATTTTTTATCACATGTACATTTTTTTTACAATTTTTATTAGAAATCTTGTAGTTTAGGGCCATTTTTGGAAATGTGGCCCTATTGTCCTGATAATGGTCTAGTGTTTAGGACATGGCACTAGTGTTCAAGACATGGCACTAGTATCCTAGATATGACACTACTATCTAGCATTATTGTCCTATATGTAGTCCTAGTGTCCACTAGCCCTAATTTTTTATCTTCATTATTGGTGACTAGTGTTTGATGATTGTTATTATCTATTTATCTGATATTCTACAATACTAATGTCAATTTTGGTTATATTTTATAGGTTAATGTATGCATGAGAGAGAAATTGGTCAGATGATGGAGACATTATAGGGATTACCCCTAATAGATGTAGAGATGGCCATGGTAGAGAGAGCTAGTCTGAGTCATGTGACATCTTTAGATCTGATTCCATGAGATAAACACATGATGACTACATTTTGTGTAAGGTGGGATGTAGATACCTACACATTTTGGTTACCTACTAGGGAGATGACTATCACCCTAGAAGATGTGTATAGGATTATACAATTACCTATTATGAGGCAAGAGTATTATTATAGGAGGATATTAGTGAGCAAGCTATATAATGGACCATTAGGTATTTTTCATGTGTCTATGTAGATAATCATGCAAGGAGACATAGTGATATATTATTTTTGTTGATTGTCATAGTGAATGTTTTGAGGTTGTGTAAGTTCTTAGCAATTTCATTAGATTTATTTATGGTTGTAGATGGTAGTGAGTTATTGATCTCATATAATATGCATGAGATAGTACAAGACATAGGAGAGCATGACACCGCGTACTCATGGGGTCACACTATGCTAGTTTACTTGTATTGATATTTATATCATTTTACATGGATAAGTGTATAAGAGGTATTGGATATTCCATACGACATTATTGGGTGTATGAGTATATATCAGTGAGTATACTAGTGTTGCCTCAATGAGGTGATTGGGCTCACCCTTACACATTTATAGAGAGGTGGACTGGTATGACCTGTGTGCCTAGGAGGAACATGATGTAGTGTTGGTAGGTGCTTGACAGGTTGACGACTAAAGACATTATATAGAGGCCCTATAAGGGATATTAAGGATGGCCTGAGGATGTTGTTCAACTAAGATGGGTATGAGTGAGTTTATGGCTACATGACCATTGGGTTAATGTATTCAAGAGGTTTTACTATGATTAGGTGACATGGGAGTTCAGTGTTACTCCAGATGTGCCACAAGTGCCAATGGTGTGGTTGAGGAGTTTTCATGATCTAATGAGGCCAAGTAATAAGCCTAATCTATAAATTATAGATTTAAATTTGATTTCATTAATAAATAAAGATTTAGTGATTGATATACTAGATGTGGATGATGTAGGAGCTACTAATGCCTATGTAGTATGGTGGAGAGAGCATAAATGGATACCTCTATTCTTAAGAGATAGTAACATCATGGCAGGTTGTACTAGATGTGGTACACATTAGGACTATCGATGGTAAGTTGTTATTTTATGTTTATATATTTTATGTGCTTGGTTATATATTTACTTAGGTAGGTATTAGACATATTGTGTTAATATGTGAAGGTTATAATGATGATGATTATGGGAGACTACCATTAAGTCTATGCTCCCTATATTGACATGGTATATTCTTGATGATGCCATGGATGATGGACTAGTGTAGAGGGCCATGGATGTTGCTAGTGTTCATGCTCATTTTTTTTATTAAGCTTCTAAATTTATTGTATCATATAGATGAGAAATTGTGGATAGGGATGAGGCACACATGGAGTTATAGATATGGACCATGCCCATACCTAATTCTCTAGGTGGGGTAAGTAGTTGAATAATGGATGATTACATATGCCTATAGTGAGAGCATGTGGAGTGTATGGTAAAGTTGGGTGTGTAATGGGAGAGAGAGTAGATGCATGCATCAATCAAGGTCATAGAGGGATAGTGGGACCTCTAGTTCTAGTATGGATATGCATGAGAATGAGAGTGAGGGGGATGGTCCTAGTAGTCATGTCTAAATTATTGAGTGATTTATAGTATTTTTATTGAAACTATGTTTTGAGTTATATATATGGATGTTTGTTGTTATATGGGTACTATGTATATTGACATCTTGATTTGGATATATTGTGAAACTTTACATGTGTTTAATTATTTTCATTGTGTTAAATGGTGATACTGAAATATGGTATTTGTCTAAGCAATGGTAATGTCTAAATTATTGAGTGATTTATAGTATTTATATTAAATCTATGTTTTGAATTATATGTGTGTGTGTGTATGTTTATTATTATTTGGGCACTATGTATATTGGTATCTTGATTTGGATATGTTGTGATTGTTTACATGTGCTTAATTATTTTCATTATGTTAAATGGTAATACTATAGTATTGTATTTGTCTAAGCAATGGTAATGATTTTTTTATCTATTTATAAATGTTTAAGTAGCCATGTGTATTGGACTAAGAATTTTATTTGTTAGTATAGATTCTATAAGAGTCTCATAGGATATCTATGTTTGGATCATGTAATTATTGTATGCACTATCTAAACTCAGATAGCATGGTGAACAAACAAACATACTACTCATGTTGTGTCAATGTAGAAGTAGACTCTAGAAATGATAATGCATGTGATACACTACTACTAGCCAGGTGTGTATACTCTATATCAAAGAAATTGATTATACATTATACTAAAACTATTATCTAAGCTCAATCTCTAGTGAATATCTTGATTGGCTACTAAACTATGTTTTTATTTTTGTGATCTCTTGTAAATATCTTGATTGGTGGTCAAACTAAGATTGTGATATGATCTCTATGATTATTACCAAATATATTGATTTGTGGTCAAAGTAAGACTATACTCTGATCTTTGTGATTATTTCCAAATATATTAATTGGTGTGTGAAATGAGACTATGCTCTAATCTTTATGAAATAACTACCATCTCCATTAAATTTGTGGTACATGAGATCGCTCATAAATAGGTGTCTTAGAGACCACATAGATCATATGATGAATAAATAATGGCTCCTTGAAGGGAACATCTTGGGATAACTCAATCATAGAGGAGTGTGATTTAGGAGACTATGGAAACTAAGATCTTGGTTCCCCCTATGTGAATTATATAATGCCTCTATTGACATACTAGTCAATACAGTCTTAGAGTGTATAATAGTTGTCTAAATTTTCATTTATCTTATGAACATTATAATATGGATTATTTTTACCCTATGTAGATGGTGTGTTGGATGGTGATGATTAGGAAGAAGTGGGATCATCTCCTTATCTAATAATGTAAGTAAGATATCATGAGGCCTATCTCTATTTAAAAAATGTATAACCCCTCTGTGTGTGTCCTATGCTCTACTCATTGTAGGAGGTGACATATGAAGTGGCTATTTGCCCTTATTGAGTATCTTTATTGGTTGTTTATATTCCACTTGTTTCTTAATTAAAATTGTATTAGGTTCTTGTATCATGTTAGATGACTATGGATCTAGGAAATCAACATCCAAATCTACCTCTGAATATGTATCAACTAGTCCCAATTGAATCTCTAATGTTATATATGTGTTACATAGATGCCAAAATGATTTGGACATCTGATATAATAATTTATCCCTTAGGAAATATATAAGAATTGAGGAATGGTTCTGACCTGAATGGATTCAACATAATGGATGAACTTAAAATTATTGTAACTAGCCTAATGGTAAACATACCTATAGTCCCCAGTCATGGCAGCCAATATAATATTTATGGATATATTTTTGAATCAATTATTAGGTACAGATCCCCATTGCTTCCTTTATAGAAAGGAACTTATGGTAGTATTAGTGTGTTATAAATATTATCATTGATGTTAAAGGTCTAACATTAGTGATAAAGGTCCCATTGCATTTAATGGTGTTTTTAATATGCATATCTTGGTTAATGTGTGTTAATATATATTTAATATTAAAAAATATATTTTTGGTTGCATATAAGTCAAAAGAGGGCCCATGGAGAAGTCAAAGAGTCACGGGGTAAAGACAAAAGAGAAATGAGACACATTTTCTCATGAAGAGTCATCTTGAGGAATTCCAAGAGTCACCATGTGAAGATAAAAGAGGGTATGGCACATTTTTCCATGAAAGGACACTTTGAAGAATATGAAAAGTCACCAAGATAAAGATAAAAGAGGAAAATATGCATTTGATTATGAAGCTTCACCATGTGAATTTTCAAATGCAAGGATATGAAGGGTCATGCAAGTTTGGTGCCATTTTCCATGAGGATTGAAGGGTCACAAAGGGTGAATGCCAAAAGTCATTTGGAAAGCTATAAATAAAGGCTTGAGAAGCCATTTGTAATATGTAAGAAATTACATGGTTTGTATTTGTTTTAGTGGAGAGAAAATCAAGAGATATTATAGAGTGCTATCATTTGTTGAGTAAGCAACATTGAGAGATAGTTGTGTTTTATACGTAAGAGGGGTTGGTGCTCCTATGGGATGGTGTTCACAAATCTTTGAAAGAGGTTGGTGCTCATAAATAGTTGTTGTGTTGGTGCTCAGCAAAGGAGTTGGTACTCTTACAAGTTGGTGCTTTCAAAATTTGTAATTTTAGTTGGTGCTCATTCATATACTTGAGATTTTTCTCCATATTTTTTCCCACTTTGGGTTTCCATGTAAAAATTTGGTCTCTCTCTCTCTCTCTTGTGTGGTACATGTTATTGTTTTAGTTTTATGGCATATTTTGAATGTGTGATTAAGTCATTAAAGAAAATAAATTAGATTAAACAAAAGATATATAATATACTAATTCACCCCCCCTCTTAGTATATTTTGTGCTTAACAATTGGTATCAGACTATGTTCTTTTTTGAAAATGTTTTACAGCTTGAAGGTAGATTAGGGAAAGCATGATGGCTAGATTACATGAAGGTTTTTCTAAAAATAAGGCACCTTTTTTTGATGGGTCAAATTATGATTTTTAGAGCATAAGGATGAGGACTTATTTCATAACCCTTGGATTTGACATTTGACAAGCAGTGGTGGAGGAATATGAAGAGCCACAAACACTTGTAACTATTCCAAAAAAAAAGGAGGCAAGTGAAAATAATGCTAAAGCTTTAAATGTTATTTTATGTGGTTTATGTGAATCAAAATTTGTTATAGTTATGCAATATAAATCTACTCATGAAACTTGGGTAAAACTTGAGAATATTTACAAAGGTGATGGAAAGGTTTAGCAAGCTAAGCTTCAAACTTTTAAAAGACAATTTGAGAGTTTGAATATGGAAGAGGAAGAAAATATATCAAGTTACCTTTTGCGGGTTGATCGAATAGTTAATCAAATTCAAATTCTTGGAAAAAAGTTAGAAGAATCAATTGTGGTAAAAAAAGTTTTGAGATCTCTACCATTAAGATATGAATCACAAGTTTTGGCAATTGAAGACATGAAGAATTTATCCAAGCTAAAGATGGATGAGATACATGGTATTCTTATGGCTAATGAGATGTAGACTGAACAAGAGAAACCCTCAAAGAGAGAAGTTAATTTCAAGATATCAAAGAAAGAGAAGGCTAAGATTCAATAATCAAGTGGCAGTTTTAGGGATGATGAAGACGACAATGGAGCTCTATTAATTCACAAGCCAAAAAAGAGCACAGATAAATACCAAGGAAAATTACCTTTTAAATGTTTTAATAGTGGAAATATTGGATATTTTTTAGCTAAGTGCCTAGATAAGGGTAATGGTGACAATGAAGAAGGAAAGTCTACATACAAAAATAATTTTAAAGGAAAATTCAAGAAGGGATTTGAGAAGAAGAGTTTGTATTCTAAAGATCCTAGCTTAGTCAAAGATAGTGGAGTCAGTGATTCAAAAGAAGAAGAGATTCTATTCATGGCCATACATGAAGATGCCTCTATAAGAAAAAGTATAGATGATCAAGAAGAAGAAGAAGATGAAGCCAAAGTGAATCTAGAAGGAGAACTTGTTTTTTCTTTAGAAGAGTTAAAAGCTCTTGAGAAGAAGAATTGAAGATTAAATCTCCAAATCGAGAAAAATGAAAAGGAGTCAAAGGAAATAATCGAAGATCTACAAGCACACTTTGAAGAAGCCAAGAAGAGTTAAAAAGATCTAATGACACAATTATAAAAAATAAGTGAAGAATGTGAAAGGTATGTTATTGAAATTGCTTTTTTAAAAGTAGATCATGAGAAAATAAATAAAGCAATCAATGATAGAGCAACCAATGATTCAAAATTTGAGAATAGCACTAATATGTTGAATAATATATTAGAAATTCAAAGATCAATGTCAGATAAGACAGGTATCAAATTTGAAAAAGAGAAAGGGGAGGTCACTACTTTCATAGAAAAAGTTAACACAAAAAAAGGAAAGAGCTATGTTGAAGCTCTTACAAAAGAGGAAATAAAAATGAAAGTAATTAAGAATATAGAGGACATCTCAAAAAATGAAGACTAGAAGGAACAGAGCTACAAAAGATAAATAGGTCCTATTTTTATTATAATGGATATGGTCATAATAAAATAGAATGTTGAAAAAGGACTAACAATTTTATAAATAAGGAGAAGGAAACTTATGCAGAGTCAAGCAAAAGCCACAAATTTTTTACTCCTCTATCAGGGTTTAATGAAGAGGCTATAATATGTTACAAGTACAAAAAATTTAAACACATAGCCCAATATTTTAGAAGCATGTTCGAGTCAGTCAAGAAAGACCAAAGTTTCAAGGCTCCATTCATCAAGAAGAAAGTTTAGATAGGTTCATGGTAAAATAAACACCTGAAAAATCTATGTTGGTACAAATAGCTTTGCATACAAGAAATGAAGAAAATCCATGGTTCATTGATAATAGATATTTGAGACACATGACAAGAGACAAAATCAAGTTCATAAACTTGAAGAAGATCAATAGTGGCACAATGAAATTTAGAGATAATACTACTGCCAGAATTACCAAAAAAGGTACACTAAGTTTGGATAATGGTAGAACTAAAATTGAAAATGTTTTATATGTATAAGGTCTTAATCATAATATTTTGAGTGTAAGTCAAATGTGTGATTAGGGGCACACACTAAATTTTTATGCATAAGGTTGTGAAATTAGGATAAAAGATTTAGATGTGTTGGTTGTAGATGCTCAGAGAATAGAAAATAATTTATATATGTTATCAGACATCAAAGTTCAAAGATGTTGTTTGAGTCAGATTGAAGAAATTTGGCTATGGCATAGAAGAATGGGACACAAATTTTGACAATTTTGTCAACATCAAAAAAAAATAAGTAGTCAAAAATCTTCCAAAAATTACAAATCCATCTAACATGCTTTGTGAATCTTGTCAGCATGATAAGTAGGCTAGAAGGTGGTTCAAAACAAAAGAGTGCTCGAACACTCAAATGTTATAGCTTGTTCACATTAATTTATGTGGACCTATAAGAACTCAAATTACTCAAGGTGAGAAATATTTCATGTTGCTTATTGATTATTTTTCACGTATGACTTGGGTAATTTTTTTAAAAAAAAAATTAGAAGCTTTTAGACGTTTCAAATCATTAGTTGAGAATGAAACCAATTTGAGGAATAAGTGCCTAAGATCAGATCGAGGAGGAAAATTCATGTTAGATTAATTTATTGAGTTTTGTGATGACCATGGAATAAAGAGACATTATTTAGCATCTAGAACTCCACATCAAAATGGAGTAGTTGAACGGAGAAACAAAATAATTAAGAAGATGGCAAGGACAATGTTAAATGAATCCAAGATACCAAATAAATATTGGAGAGAGGTAGTTTCTATAGCAGTGCATATTTAAAATGAATAATTATTGAGAGTCAATAGTGACAAGACAAACCAGCAATAGTTGATTATTTTATATTTTTTGGTCTCAAATGCTTCATAAAAATAACCGATGAAAAACTTGGTAAGTTTGAATCTAGAGAAGATGAAGGCATATTTATTAGTTATTTTTGAAAAAGTAAAGATTATAAATTTTATAAAAATAGAAGCAAGGAAATACTTGAAAGTGCAAGTGTCAATATAGAAGGATCACAAAGAATTAGTGATCCAATAGACATTCTTGAAATAAATTAAGAGGAAGATTTTGAAGAATTAGAAAAAGAAAACCAAACCCCCATCCAAATATGTCTAGAGAAATAATAATAAAAGTGACATCATTAGAGACATAAATGAAGGAATTTTCACCAAAAGAATGATGGTAGTGAATTTGAGCAAGTTAATTTCTCTTTGTTATCCAAAATTTAGCCTAGAACTTTTTTAGAAGCTAGACATGATAAGCATTGGGTTAAGGCAATGGATGAAGAATTAAATTAGATAGAAAAAAATGATACTTGGGAACTAGTGCTTAGACCAAAAGATCATAATGTGATAGGAACAAAATGGGTTTATAAAAATAAATTGAATGAAAATGGGGAAGTGACTATGAATAAAGCAAGATTAGTATGTAAAGGATATGCTCAAATTGAGGGAATAGATTTGAAGAAAATTTTGCACAAGTGGCAAGGATAGAATCTATTATAATATTTCTTGCATATGAAGTGTTTAAAATTTCCAAAGTGTTTTAGATGGATGTCAAATCTGCCTTCCTAAATAAGAATATAGAAGAAGAGGTCTACATTAAGTAGTCTAAGGGATTTGTTCTCTCAAATATTAGTAGCCATGTATGTAGGTCGAAGAAAGCACTGTATGGATTGAAACAAGCTCCCAAAGCTTGGTATGCAAGACTTGATAAGTACTTGTAGGATCAAGGTTTCAAGAGAGGATTTGCTGATAGTAATATCTACATCAAAATAGAAGGTGAGCATCAATTGATTGTTATGGTATATGTTGATGACATCATTTTTAGAAGAAACATTGAAAAGATGACAATTTTTTTTGATAATATGTAAAAAGAATTTGAGATGTATATACTTGGAGAATTGTCATTTTTCTTAGGGTTGAAAATATTTGATTTAGATAAAGGAATTTTCATATCTCAAAGTAAATATGCCAAGGAAATGTTGAATAAATTTGGTTTTGAGGATTGTGCACTAGTTGGCACACCAATAAGTACAAGAAATAAGGTGAGAAAAGATGAAGATTCACCTATTGCAGATCAATTTTTGTATAGATCTATGATAGGTAGTTTTTTATATTTGATAGCATCAAGGCCAAACATCATGCATGTAGTAGGTATGGATGCAAGATATCAGTCAGCTCTAAAAGATAGTCATGTGAAGTTGGTGAAGAGAATATTTAGATATATCAAGGGATATTACATTATGGATTGTGGTATCCCATAGGCAGAGATTTCACTTTGGTTGCTTATATAGATTCAGATTGGGTAGGTTGCTTGGATGACAAAAAGAGTATAAGTGGAGGAGCTATATTTCTCAGTGATAGCTTAGTATCATGGCTAAGCAAAAAATAGAATTTAGTATCACTTTCTATAGCTAAATTAGAATATATTGAATCATTATTGTATTGTATTCAAGTTCTTTGGATGAAGCAAACTTTGGAAGATATCAAAGTAAAATATTTTCTATTTTTGGTGACAACACAAGTGCCACTAATATTTTGAATAATCCAGTGATGCAATCAAGAACAAAATATATTCTCATCAGATATCACTTCTTGAGAGAGTAGGTTATAGATCAATAGGTTAAGATGGAATATATTAGTACTATAAATTAGATTATAGATATTTTCACAAAGGCACTACCAAAATACACATCTGAGTATCTACAGGAGAAGTTGGGTGTAATTTCTTTTACTTCCTACCATCGAGGATCAACATCAGTTGAGGGGGAGTTAAGTGTTAGCTTTAGGATAGGACCTTTGCCATTGATGTTAAAGGGGGAGAAGAATAGAAACAAGTACATGTATAGGTATAGGTGAAAAAATAGGTGTAGAACATGTATAGGGAAACAATACATGTTGATATAGTAAGGGGGAGTTACTTTATGTTTTTCAAATTATAGTATGTGTAGGTTTCAAGATGTGGCAGTTTTAGTTTGAGGTTGTCATCAATGACATATGGGGAGATTTTTAAAAATATTTTCATTGATGTTAAAGGTTTAACATTGGTGATAAATGCCCCATTGCATTTAATGGTGTTTTTAATATTCATATTTTGGCTAATGTGTGTTAATATTTATTTAATATTAACGAATATATTTTTATTTGCATATGAGTCAAAAGAGGGCCCATGGAGAAGTCAAAGAGCATGGGGTAAAGACAAAAGAGGAATGAGATGCATTTTCTCATGAAGAATCATCTTGAGTAATTCTAAGAGTCACCATGTGAAGACAAAAGAGGGTATGGTGCATTTTTCAGTGAATAGACACTTTAAAGAATATGAAAAGTCACCAAGATAAAGATACAAGAGGAAAGGATGCATTTGCTTATGAAGGGTCACCATGTGACTTTTCAAATGTAAGGATACAAAGGGTCATGCAAGTTTGGTGCCATTTTCCATGAGTATTTAAGGGTCAAAAAGGGTGAATGCCAAAGGTCATTTGGAAAGTTATAAATAAAGGCTTAAGAAGCCATTTGTAATATGCAAGAGATTTCATGGTTTGCATTTGTTTTAGAGGAGAGAAAAGTAGGAGATGTTTTAGAGTTCTATCATTTGTTGAGTAAGAAACATTGAGAGATAGTTTTGTTTTATACATAAGAGGGGTTGGTGCTCCTATGGATTGGTGCTCACAAATAGTTTTTGTGTTGGTGCTTGATAGAGGGTTGGTAATCCTATAAGTTGGTGCTTGTGAACTTTTTAATTTGAGTTGGTGCTCATTCATATACTTGAGATTGTTCTTCATGGTTTTTCCCACTTTGGGTTTCCACGTAAAAATCTACTCTCTCTCTCTCTCTCTTTCTCATGTGGTGCATGTTATTATTTTAGTTTTATGGCATATATTGAATGTGTGATTAAGTTATTAAAGAAAAGAAATTATATTAAGTAAAAGATATATAATATACTGATTCACCCCTCCCCCCTCTCAGTATATTTCATGCTTAACAAAGTGTACTTATGTCATGTGTTAAGTTGGGAGCTCAAATACTTGATATGGAGGTTCATCAATAGTTAAAAAAGAGGGATTAATTCTGATCTAGTGGTGGAAATATCCCAAGTAGATTTGTATGGAAAATATGCAAGAGTTGAGATTACACACCAAGTACTTGAAAAAATTCCTAAACCAAATGGGTTTTCATGGATGGCTATGATTCTAGGTGATCTTTCACTTTAATTTAGAGAAGGTGATGAAGATTCTTTGTCATGACCTCTTTTTATATCTCTACTAATTATAGACATGGTTGTTGGTGATCGAGATGGTTTAGAACCTATAATTGTGTGCTGATGATGCATTTTATATAGAGAGGTTTCTTATAATCTATGTTTAAACATGAATTTATTTGAAACACCTCTAGTGAAAGGTCCCTTGGCCAATTAGATAGTATAACCTATCAATTTGTGTTTCAATCTATCAAAATATGTTAGTCTTGAGGTAGGTACATTGATTGATCTATGAGTGGTTGGAGTTCATGGCTTACACTATACTTATATAGGTGTTGCAACAAATATATTTATTATGTGGGTAGGTCCTATTAGAATTGTTTCAATGTTGTATACAAATAAAAATGGAAAAGACTTTCCTATAAGTTTTGGTAATTATGCAAATTAGTTATTCCAAGAAGCTAAGAAAGAGGATGATGCTTGAAAAATGTTCGAAAAAAATTCTTGGGAGGAATTTGGGCTTGAATAGAGCCCTACTTATAATAGAGGTAAGAAATGCAAATCAGATAGGAGTAATCTCAAAGAGTGTGTATTTTACTTCAGGTGCATCTAAGAAAATGGGTTTGATTATAAACAAGGAGGGCATGGAAAAGTGTTGGAGATCACACTAATTCATATATTTAGTGTCAATACTGGGTGAATGTCTACAAACCATTTGAAAAAATGTCAGAACACCATTCACTTGTTGATATTATAAACATGAGTAAAAAATCTAAGCATATAGGGCAACAACTATTGGTTTGCTTTGTCTCTTGGAAAACCATCTATCTTTGGGTTTTAATGATAGACTTCATGATTGATCTCAAGTAGAAATTTGAGATTTATATTGGGATTCCTATGGATTTTCAATATCTTTTATATGAGGGAAAAAAACCATAGGATCACTTCTCTCTATCTATATATCATTTAGGCAAGCATTCAACCCTCTTCTTAGTGTTTAGGATGCGTGGAGGAGCTACAGGGTCTGGATAATCATCATCAAACAAACCTATTACATTCAAAGAAGTTATTAAAAATTCAGCCTCAAAATCCTTTCCATTCAAGCCACTACCTATTTTAAGCACCTATATAGTAGATCAAGTGGATGAGGTTCCTATTATGAAGATCAAAAAGGAATATGTGACTCAGTACTAGCATCAATTAATAAGGGAAGTAATGATTTATAGATTTAATGGGATTTGGCCTATAACCTCATCCTTAGATCACTAGATTAACACAACATGGACAAAGAATTATGAGATATCCCTCTACTCAAAAGGTTATTTCATTATTTTCTTTAATGATTAGGAATGTTATCAAAAAATATTTGTGGAAGGACCTTGGTTTTGGGGAAATTTAGGGTTGTACATTACTCTTTGGTTTCCATATTTTGAACCAAATAAACTCTCAATCACGAAAATTCTAGTTTGGGTTTGCCTCCCAAATCTACCATTTCATTTATAGTATGTTGTCCATGAAATAGGCAACTCCTTGGGCACATTCATGAAAGATGATGAAGTAATAATTATTATAGGACTATGTGCATATGCTCAAATTTATGTGGAGATTGATCTTACCAAGGGCCTTCTAGAAAAAATCATTCTCTATCATGGGAAAACATAACACATTCATGTTTTGGATTATGAGAACATTGCATTTAGATGTCATATTTATAAATTATCAAGTCACCTACAAGATAAATGTACCCAAGCTTGAGCTCCTACTCATAAAAAAGGGATGAAATATATGTATAAAAGTTGTATTCCTCTAATGCAATAGGTAGTGGATGTTGATGGCCAACATATTATAGAACCTAAAAATAATAAATATGTTGTTTCAGATACACCTATTGAATAAATCATCCTAGATTTGGGGGTTAGAGGAGATGATCAGAATACGTTTTCAAGGATTTTTTTTGGTGGTGTGAAGAGAGGCCACAAATCAAAAAATTTAGACTCAAATAAGGAGCTAGCTATTCATTTGAACTTGGATTCATTGAATACAAATACACCTATTGTTTATGAGACATCAGATTTACATATTGTCATGGTGGATTCCTCACTAGGGTCATGGTAGGAAGCCAAAAAGAAGAAAGGTAATAAGGGTAGGATTGATGAATATATAGGATATATTTCTCACTAATTAGGGAACCTCATTATCTTATTTTCTTACTTTTAGTTTTCACCACTTTGTTCAATGTTGACACTTCCCATTTTATGGGGCTTTATAGTGGTGAGGATTTGCTTACTCCTCTGTTTGGGATGTTTTCATCCTTTTATTGTCCTTTTTTCCTTTGGAATGTTGTTACATCTGTAGAATGTAATTTATTTTTTAATTAATATGAAGTTACACATTTTTTCTAGGGAAAATAAAAATAATTTCTCCTTAAGAGGAAAAATGAGGCCTCTAGCAAAGATGTGTTATACCTCTAAATTTAAAGCCTGGTAAATCAACTGATACATACATGATTTGAATTTGATAATGTATTTAGTTATTGGTTCTATTTCACCATGGTGTAATGAATGTAACCTCTCATATGTGACTCAAGGTCCCTTATTTTGTTTTTAGTGCATGAGAAAGACTGCTTCTAACTCATCATATGCATGTAGTGATCCACTAGGGAGTGCATGATGAAACCAATTTAGTGCCCCCCCCCCCATATAGGGACTTTGGAAATAAGTGTATTAAATTCAATTTTTTTGTGACATGTGCCATGTATTTCTCATGAACCTAAAGGTCCAAGAATGGGTCTTTGTGCACATCAAGTTTAGGTAACACTGGTATCTAAAAGTTGGGTGGAAACTTTTTAGTGAATATTCTGCATGGAATAGGATTTCCATGGATGACATTGGAACCATCCCAAGATTATTATGAATTATTCTCTAATGTGAGACGGTGTTATTATTGTTTCAAATCACCCACAAGATGCATCAAGTAAATTATCACTTGTGAAGGTATATTATCATCATCAAGGGGTTTGTTTAACTTTTGAATTTTGTTATTTATCTTAACCATTGGTATATTGCATTGGGAATATTTTTTAGGGAGGGTTGGTTTGATCTATGTAACCTTTGGAGGGTGATCTCCTTGACATGGTTAGATGGAAATTGGATATCACCCTCGCGTAGGTTAGGTTGAGAAATAAGCTCTATTGTAGTAATGGGGGTTGAGGGAGATTCATTAGTATCTCTTATTTTGTTAATTTTAAAATAAGTATCACATGATAATGGACTAAAAGGTACTTTATTATCATGTGAATGTAAATTATGTAAACTATGAACATAATAATAAGTGTGTGTTTGTTTGTTAGCATTTGACCTAACATTAGTTTTAACATGATAAATAGGTGAAGTAAGGGGAGAATTATAAGTTGTAGACTCCATGCCTTCTTCACCATAATCATATTAATCATCATTATTCCAAGGTTCATCAAAATTAGAGTTTAATTCACTTTTAAAAGTAAGAGTAGAAGAAGTATCATTCACATGCTCACTAAGAGAGAGTATAAGAGAAGATTTTAACTTTTTACTATTATGCAATATTTCATCATGTTTGGGTGTAATGCAATGAATTTGTTCACTAGTTATGTGTAAAGTGCATGAATGATTATTAATTTCATTCTTGGAGCCAATGGTAGAAGAAGTAGCAATCATGTTTTCATTTGACATATTATGACATGTAGGAGAAGAGTTAGAGACATTTTCACTATCAATATTTTCCAAATAATCATTGCATCGATCTTGGAATGTAAAATAAAGTTAAATAATTTCATCTACTTTAGTTTTTGCATTGTTAAAAGGTGTAATATCATTGTAACATTCTTTTTCAAATTTAACTAAGAAGGGTAAAGAAGATGCATTGCTATTTTATATGTTACTTGAATCATGAAAAAATTGATTTCATATGTTGCACCTATATTGATTTAATTTGAATAAAAAGGTAGCAAAAGTAGTTGAAAATCTAGGATCACATTGGAATAAATCACTACCAATAAGAGGTTCTTTTGTAATTATTTTATTAGTTTGATTTTTAGATGTAGGAGAAGAGGGAGAGGAAATAGAAGATGCATCTAGTATATCCTCATCAATATTTTTATTGTCATGCTCATAGTAATCATCATATCCATAATTGAAACAATAGTCATAATCATAATTATAAATGAAATCATTATCATGTGTTAATGTGCAATCTTGAAAATTTGTCCATTCATTATTATAAAATGAGAAAAAATAAAAAAATCATCAATTGGGTGAGAGGTAAGAGCTTCTTGGATGTCATTTTAAACTTACCAAAGAAGATAATGTAAATAATGAATATCAAGCACACAAGATGTTAAATGAAATCTAACATAGGTATATATGTAGCTATGGGAAATAATTAACCTAGTGTATACAAGAAATTAGGATTTTACTTGAAACACTAATTGTTAGTTGTTGGATGTATAGGGACATAGTATGTGGATCCAGGGTTTGAATGAGGGTTGTTTTACAAAAGATTAAATTATATTAAATTAATGAAACCCTAATATAGGATTTATTTTAATTAGATAGGTTGAGTCAAGAATTAGTAAAAAACATAAGTTTGTAACCTTAATTTAATGCACAAAATTGAAGAAGGTAAACCTAGGTAAAATTAGGGTTTTAAGCAATATTCAAAGTAAGATAAGTTTACCAAATGTTTTAATATTTTAGGACTTAGTAAAATGTAAATTTTATGTTGTTAAAAGGCTAAGCATATTAGTTACTTGGAATGAAAACATGAAATAATTGATTTGACAAGATTTTAGCAAAATAACAAAGATGTAAAGAAAAAGTACTTATTTGGAGTAAAATAGGTATTTATATGACTCAATAGGCTGAAAAAAGCTTGAGAACTAGTCAAACACCTTTAATTATATGATTATAGATGAAATTTGGCTTCAAATAGTAGAATCATATGGTGTTAGTGTCCAATTATGGCACTAGTGTCCTTCTTTGAGGAGCTATCTAAAACTTTTAGGGAAGCTATGATAGATTTTGGGGGACCTATAAGTGGTTATATGTCTTATAGAAGCTCACCTATGTTATTATTTTTATTGAATATCTTCCAAAAAACTAATGAATACCTACACACATGAAATAACAACTGGATCAAATGTAAAATAAAGGGAAAAACTAGGTTGTGGGATGTTACAATCACATATAGCAAAACCCTTATTATCACAGATGCTACCTACATTAACCTCAATGTTAGGGGTATTATATCATATGTAGTTATCCTTTAGGTAAAATCCATAATCAATGCACATAGTATGCTATAATGAGTTTTACTTAGGCCCTTATATGATTAAACATGTAATGTCTAAATATAATAGTTGAATAATATGCAGAGTATTGATCTATATTATTAACTAATTTTATGTAATTATGTGCAAAAATAGTAAGTGTTATATTTAAAATACCTTGTGAGGAAATTATATAGAATTAACTTTGATTTAAATGTAAGACCTTGTTCGATAGCTGACAAGTTTTAAAAGAAGGATAAAAATATAAAAGAAGGCTTAATGTAGGGTTAAGACCCAAAACATGGGAGAAAATTATTGTTAGAAACTAGATCCATAATTAGAAACTAATTACACATGGCATCACTATACTAATAATAGCATTAGTGTCCTAAGGCCTAAAAATAACTTTAAGACTAGGCAGGATAGGCTAGGGGGCACTGTGACTAGGAATGGGTGACTCGAGACCACTGGGGGTGGAATAAATAGGGAAAATAAAATATTAAAAAAATAAAAAGATCCAAAATGATGATATGAATAAGGGATATATTCATCACTAAGGCCTTCATGTGAAAGAGAAATAAAAGATTGTACTTTTGGTTGCTTAACCAAATTAGGGTGTATACACATGCAAACATTAAGGGCATCTAATTTTTTGATCTTGATACACACATGTTATATGATTGAATAATCACTCTACATTATCATGTTTGAGTATACATATGTACTTACACATGCCTTTATCCATTATTATAACTTACACATACTACTTCATATGCTATACACTTGACATTTTTTCCTAAAACACTTGATTCATGGTCTACTATGACATGTTTATGTCGGTTACTTATGATTTGCTTTATGCACTTATTTAATTATCTTGCCTTGTTATTTTATTCATTGTTCAAGCATTTGAATATGCTCATTTTATTATGACCCCTATGCCTATGTATGCTTTATCTAACATTTTCATATGTCATTGTTTGTTATATGGACATTTGGATATGTCATATTTACCTTTATGGACATTTTACTAAGTCATGTCCCTTTGATTGTGTGGCATTTGAACATGACCCTTATTTGTGGTCTCCTTTGACCATTGCCTTTTGAATTGCTTTTGAATGCTCATGTCTATGCTTATTTTCTTATAGATTTTATATTGTTACTATCTACACATTGTTATGATCCTTATCATGCATTTTAGGCATTTATGTGATCACATTAATTATATGTACTTCAGTGTTATATCTAGCTAGACATGTTACTTGTATATGCTACATGGTTATAGTCACAAATTATATAGTTATCTCATCATTTTGAGGTGAGGTAAATACTAGTTCCTATCTTTCCCTCACCTCAAATGGCGGCATGTCATAGAAGCATGTTCTCCATGCTTATTTAGTATTTAGTACTTATATCAATTTTTAGATTCAGTAGGGGAATGACTTAGAAGCATGTTCTCCACACTTATTCAATATTTGATAATTATATCAGTTTTTAGATTTAGTGGTGGCTTGTCATATGGGCATGGATTTCACACATTCATAGTTTTTAGATTTAGTGGGGGCATGCTTTGAAATCATGTTCTCCACACCTATTAAATATTCAACACCTTCATATTATAGTGGGGCATGTTTTGGAAACATGCTCTCCACACTGGAACTTATATCACTTTCCAAATTTCTCCATATATAGTTGGGGCATGCTTTAGAAGCATGCTCTCCACACTTAAATAGTTTTTTGAATTGGCCAAAACACACAATTATATGATTCAAATTCATAGTTGTGGAAAAATTCTATACATTGGTACCATTATTATACATAGTTTTATCATGAGACATATCTGAGGTGAATATGTTATTCAATGTGTTCCTAATATTGTAAAATCCAAATAAATTTTAGATTCTAAAAATCTTTTATGGATTTTTAATGCATCACAAACTTTATCTTACTGATACTTCATGGATTTTTATGGAATTTTGTCAAGCCAATATATTGGAATAGTTGGTTCACTTTTTGGTATGATTGAGGTGATTAAATCACTCAATATTTCTAAGTTTTTAGGTTGGATTTGATTGTATAATCCAACCTCACCAGGTTATAAGTATCATTGGGTTTCATGATTGAGCTAATCTCAACTTCCAAGTGGTAACTCACTTTTATTCTAAGGTTGGGAGCATGGTCCTTCCAATCTCTCTCTCTCTCTCTCTCTCTCTCTCTCTCTCTCTCTACTTGGATATATGTGTTTTAAATATTTATCTATATTTATTCTAATCTTAGTTTTAGAGCCTTATAATGATACTTTTTTTCAAATAAACTTGTCAATAGGCAAGGTGGTTACATCGACACAGAGGTGTACTCTTAAAATTTTATCTTTTTAATTTCAATCTAATTCAAGTACTTTTAATCTAGATAATATGTACTGGTTATATACTGTAACATGCTCTTGGTTACAATTCAGTCACTAGAAAAACACTCAAGTTGGTCACAAAAAATATAATGTGGGTTATGCACACCCAAGTATACATTCATTTCCTTTAAAATAGTTATTTCATTACTAGATTAAAGAGGGGTAAATGTAGATGATATTTATGGATTATATAGCACGTCAATATTATACACTTATCAAACTCATACCTTAGTTATTCCTCTCAATTTAGGACCTTTCCCACTTCCACAAGTCTCACATCTACTCTATCTTATGCCCCTTGACCTATCTCTTAGTCTAACCAATCTTATGTTAATGACCCAAGACTTATATCTTTCCTAAAATGATTTAAATGTATTTATATTTCATCTTTGAAAGTTTTAAACCTATACCTCCTTTCCTATTCCATGGACACTAACATCTGAGATAGATAATAACATCAACTTTAGTGTCCTAACCCAACGTAAGTGTCTAGTGCCCTAAAGTCATATAATTTTCAAATAAAACATATCCTAATGGTCAACCTAAGTGCTATAATGTGAATTATTACTCCAAATGGATTGATATAAATACAAGATCAATCTTCATTCATTCCTCACCTAGAAACACTTATAAAAAGACCAAAGAGATCAAGGATACTTATCAAAAACACTCTATAAAGAATTAAATTAAACAAAGATTCCTTATTTCCATACTAGTCATAGGTAAAACACATTTACAGGTCTAAATTACTAAAGGATCAACCTAAGAGCCTGATTTTCCAAGTTACAATTTAGGTCATTATTATATTTGCTTTGTACAATATTTCATAAATCACACACAAACCAAAACATAGGGGAGAACTACATGAGTCAAAATCCCTATTCTAGAGTATTTTTTATGTAGGTAGTACCCATTGATAGTGGGGTCTTTGGGGTTATCTTGACACCTTATGCCCACTAATCCTTTTTTCCCCAAGGTCATTATGAAAATGAAGAACTAGAGTTTTAAAAATTTATGAGGACTGATAGTCTATGACCCAAATTTTAATGTACCAAAGAAAAGGTGAAGTCAGACCTAGAAGCATCCATTTGGTCAAATCCCTTTTCAACAAATACTCTATATAGGACACTTGCATCAAACCCAAATAGTAGTATCGATGTAACTATACCAGGATGACATCAATGTCAAAGCTCTAAAAGCATTAGATCTAAAATCTAAGGACTATTCCAAAATCATCTTCCATTCTATTTTCTACCTATTCCAAATCTAATATTGTGTTATCATCATAACCAACTAAGATAATACTTGTTTATCACTTTCATGTATAATTTAATTATACTTTTTATATTTATCCTATACTCAGCATAATAAATTTAGTATATGTTTATATCTAAGTTTAGCACCTAATTTCCATGTTGTAAAACTAATTATCACCATTGTGTATTATCATTTCTATATTCTTAACGTATATACCACAAAGGATAGGATAATACCTCTTACCCAATTTAGGGTTATACAAAAGGAATAAATTATCAAAAGAAAGTAATTATAAAACATAATTAGATCAAAAACCAAGTGGCCAAAAAAAATCATAAATGAAATATTTTAATAAAAATAGAAACAACTCAATAATCATAAAATAAATTCTTTAACAAAATTAATATCAAAGAGAATCAAAAGTGTTGGTTTCAAAACTATCTTAAATTGACAAATAAATTAAAATAAAATTTAACACAATAATTTTTCAAAACATTCAAATTATGGCACCATGTGGATAAGGAATCCACCCAAGGGGAGAAAGAATAATCGAAGCCTTGATCACCTCCCAGATGTAAGAGAAAAACATAAATATCCATATGTCTCCATTTTTCAATTAGATACCAAGTACCCAAGGCACAGATGGCACCTATACCTAAATATTCAAGCGGCTACTTTCTGTAAAGGGGAAAAGTGGGTTTTCAACCTAAGAAAATCTCCACTACTTTGTTTTTACCTAGTTTAGACTAGTATGAATAAATCTATACGCACCCACTTGACCCCATACTTGCATTAGAGCTCAATCACTAGAGCAATGATGAAGGGTCACACAACACTATATAATAATAGTTTCACATATGTTATATATTTAAATGGATGAATGTTACTTTAAACCACCTTCAAACACAAGTGGTTTATGAACAAGGTACATCACAAACACATTTAACTTCACAAGAGTATAATTTGACTCATTAACATAAATGTCATACTTACACCACAACATAAACATTACAATCACATAAAAAAGTTTTTTATTTAGATATGATGAGTTGTTTAAGAGGTTTAGTACATACAAAAAGGGTTTACACAATAGGTTAAAATTACACATGTACATAGACATCTAAAAAGGTTAAGTATACATATATTTTATTTTAAGATACATTTATTCATATTGGTTCATGATAATGCATCCAAGCACATCACAATATGATATCACAATTTCACTAGTAATACAAAGGGATCAATTAATCTCATATATCATTGTATGCTTAATTTAGATTCTAGGTAATTAGATATAAATTCATGAACGTTATAGACACAATTTTCTCCCTATCAAAACTAAATAACCTCTTATTGGAGAAAAAGAGAAGGTAATTGAATGCAATCTAAATGAAACATAGAAAAATCTTTATACTTCAAATTCACATGCAATAGATTTTTTCTTGATGTTGTGGATGGATCCAAGGACTTGATTGAATGTTTTATGATTGAATTATTATATTGCTCTTATTTATACTCAAGATTTAAATAACATGTGATTAATGGATGACTAATTTGTTTTGATAAAATGATAGTATGATGACATTATAAGATTTTACAAAAAACCTCTTGGATTTGTATGGATGTGTAGATGAATTTATAGTAGGTTGATGGAGTGAATGGATGGTTATATTTCATCCATGTAGGATGAAATATCAATGGTGGAGATATTTCCTAGGAATTAAAAATTCCTATAAATATATAAAAGGGATTAGGGAGTGGTTGTAGGAAGTTTAGAGCTTCCTATATTTGATTAGGATTATTAAATAAATATTAGATGAATATTCATGATTTGATTTCTAGGAGTGTTAGTGGGATTAGGTGAGGGTAGGTGGTGAGAGAGTTTGAATTCCTTAAGAATTGTGGAATCTTAATTATTGGGTAAATTCCATGATAAAAGGATGATAAATTGATATGAGGGACATTGTAAGGTTATTATATGATGTAGGAAATTTAGAGGAAATGTTAGGATAGTGTAGATAGTGGTAACATGTTATTAGATTAAATTAAGGTGTATACATTTTTTCGCTCTTTGAAAGGGAATTATGATTGGAAAAATTAATGGTATTTCAAATAAGAGAAAGGTTCATGTTGCTACTAACTTGATGAAAGTTAGGATGAGTCTTAGTAAGTTAATTAAAGTTAGGACAGGTGATGCCCCCTTGAGGGGTCATGCAGTGAGGAATGAGATGGAGGTCCACTCAAAATAAAAGTGATGGGTGAGATGAGTGAATAGAAGAAATAGGGGTGGGATGGATGTAATAGATACACTATATGTTTGAATTTGATTTTTGGTAATAGAAGTGATTAGTGTGATGCAATGTTTATAATTAATGACCTATAACTTGATTAGGTTTTTTATTGATGATGACTCTAGCAAAGTCATATGAAAGGGAGTGAAAGATGATAAATTTATAACCCTGTATGTGCCCCAAAAAATGACATATGAAATGGGCAATTCATAAACTAGGATAGAGTGACAAGTAAAGCCATATGCTTTGGATGTATCCTAGGTAAGGACACATGTCAAGGAGAGTTGTGTGCTTAGTTTTGATGATTGATTGAGTATTATCATGAGATTTGGACATATCATAGGTAAGGACATATGTTGGGGAGAGTTTTGAGATTAGATTAGATTGAGTGATTGATTAATGGAGAAAATATGGATGTCATGATTTGTCAGTACCAATCGATAAGTGCAGGAGATTAAATAGAATGATTATGATATGATTTTAAATGGTGGTTAATGTGAAATTAAACTAATTTATTAATTGATTAATTTTTAGATGATTGATGGGAGAAAATATGGATTTCATGATTTGTCTATTCTCAATTTATAAGTATAGGATATTGAATGAGAAGATCAAAGAAATGATTAAGTGGATGGTTGATTAATTGATCAACCGATTGATTGATCATAGAGAAAAAATGAAAGTTATGATTTGATATTCCCAATTGATAGGTGTGGGATATTGACAAAAATATTATGGAAATGATTGAATGGATGCTCATTTATTGATTAATTGATTGATTGATTGATTGATTGATTATTTTATTATAACCCAAGCATCGATTATATGTATTAATGATGATGGATCATGTTGATGAATGATTTAATAGTATTGGATAGGTGATGAGGAAGATAGTTAAATATGGATAGTTATTTAAAATAAAATTATGATTGAATGCAAATTATGGTGGATGATTTCAATATTGTGTGATGGTGGTCAAGCTAAGTTCAGACACCCCATGTGACTAAGCATTGCCTACATAGTCTGTATTGACCTCAAGTCAATGTTGTTCTCCTTAGCACGGGGTTATATGATGGTAGATGATAGGATAGATTAGATGATGTTGATTTCCAAAGGATGTCCCTAGGAGAATGATCAAGATTGATGAGGATGATGGATGTTATCATAAATGTTAGATTAGTGATGATTTTAATTGTTAGATATGATTAGATGTAGGATAAATGATTAGACTTAGATGCTTGATTTGGTGATTTGATTTGATTTATTTGATTGATATATGATAGTATTTGATTTTTAATGATTGATTTAGACAAGATTAATAGTTAGATGTTTGATAGATTGGATTTAATTTGATAGTTGATGGATGATTTGATGTGGATTTGATAATAACTAAGATGGTGGATTGATAGGTCAAATTATTTGATTTGGATGATTGGTCTTGATAGGATATACGATGTGATGATGATAAGATGTTGATGGGTGTGGGTTTGTGTTGTCATGGTCTTACGCCATTTATTTTGATAAATCATGATTTAATTTAGCATTAGGTAGTATGTACCATGATATATGTATAAACATGATGACTCTTACCATAATGCATGTTGGACTAACATAAAAGATAAAAATAAAAAATAGACAAGTAGCATGTATCATAAAGTATGGTTGGTATAAAGAGTGAAGATGACATGTTTGTTGTATGTTATTACACATATGATAAAATATAAAATGATAAGATAAAATATGTAAAAAGATATTCACAATATGCCCAATTAAAAAAACTTAGATGCACATATGCAGATAAGAAGATAAACATAGATTATTAGACAAAGATATATACATGATAAAAGACATTCAAACAAGTCAAACATCATCAAAGATGATATAATTAAAATGAACACACAATTATTTACATGAAGATTATGTGATGCATTGATTATTTATGTGATTCATGTCTTGTATTTTGTCTTATTGAAAATCCATAGGGTGGGTTGAATGGATCATGATTTGATTGGTCTTATTTAATTTTTCCCCCAAGCAATGATATATTGTGTGGAGTTAGGTTTGATACATGATTAGGTAAAGGATAGTTATAATGATTTGGTGGATAAGGGATATAGATTCAGATAAGAAAGATGTTGGATAAGGATACAGATTTTACTTAAGACAAGATGACTGGGATGTTTTGGATTTTTATGAATAGGCACATACAAAAGGGAGTCACTAGTAAAGGGAAAACTTGAGCCTTGAAACAAGGATGGCGAATGACAATAGATGTAATAGTCAAAGGATTGTGGATGATGTAAGGGGATGAGGGCCAATGATAATTGAATTAGGAAACTCTAAAGACCTCATTGCATGGGAACCAAATGTCTAATCATTCAAATGTCTCTTGGAGGATATGTCAAGATGCTTTTAAAACATCTCAAGACTTATTATACTCACTTATCAATATAAAGGGATAACTACATCAACCTATAGCTCATTTGGGCTATGTTGGTAGTGCTCAATCATAAGGTTTTTTTAAGGCTAACTCAGTTATCCTTAATAACCCATTTTTACTCCCTTTTGTTATCTAATTATCATTTAGTGCATGCAAAGGACATTATATTTATAGGTATTCTATATATTTCATATTTTATTAGCTTAAATTTTATTATTTTCATAGATTGAAATTTCATGATTTCTAGAATAAATTTATTACTTTATAGGTAAAATTTTAATTCCTATAATTAGATTTAGAAAATATAGAAAAACATGTCTAAAACTAACCCTATGTAGGGTAGATCAGAAATAATCAAAAAGAAGGTTAAGTAATTGAATTCAGGGTGAGAGGGATCACTTGGGTATAATTTTCTCATGAGAGGCCTTCAAGTAGAACATTCTATCAAGGAACCCACAACTTTTGAATTTCTCATCCACATCCCCACATATGTTACACCTCTAAAGAACATTCCCCCTTCTGCGTTACCTAAATTTAGAGGAATATTTTTGAGTTTGATATCCAATGTCATAGTTATAATTATAATTAGGATGCCTAAAGGTTGACATTATTTACATCCACTCTTAAATATGCAACTCTTTTATGGTTTGTGAGGTTGGGAAATAATACAATTACTAACTGTGAGGATATGAACAAGAAATTCATTTTCAAATACCAAGACTATTGTAAAGGAAAGGATTCCATGGGAGATGACATATTTTGGATGATTAAAAAAGAAGATGAAATGTTTGAAGAGTACATGGAAATATTTTTGTTTAGTTTGTAATGGTCTAAGTAAAACAAGTTAGACCAAGAGACTATAAAGTTAATATTTTTTAAGGGAATAACTAAAGAATACATGGAAGCTCTAGATGTCATGAGAAAATAATATGTCTCTCAATTATCATTTGAAGATATCATCCTTCTATATAGAAACTACTCAAGGCATATGATGAATAAGACCTATAGATAAATAGCATTGTCTAATTACATGGAAGTTATCAACCTATTATAGGATATAAACTAAGCACTTTTCATGCACAAAGGAGGTAAGAATATGTATAATAAGCTTTAATTGAATATTTATTAGATTATTGGAGGAGGAAAACATATTTTATATGTCATATTATTTGTGTAAGGATGGTCAATTTGTAGTAGTTTCAAAACTAACCATTGTAGTCATAACACTCAAATCACCAATTCTATCCACATCCCAATCAATAACAACATCCATGGGAATAAAATCAGCCATGGTTGAAATAAAATGTTTGGAATCAACAAAATCTATAACTACACCTACAACATTAAGCTTTGATTCCAAAAAATTTCAAACATTTTAGAAATATAGGATGGTTTAGGAATATAGAGTTGGTTGTTGTATAACAAGAGATAATAGTTTTAAAGTCTATGATTAAATAACTACATAATAATAACACTATGTTACAAGCTTCCCAAGAAGTGTAAGAAATATGCAAGAGGAAGATAACTCATGATCATGTACCTAAAACAAATCCTCATATAGAAAGCTATGAATATTTTAAAGAGGCAGGGTCATATATACCTATTCATGTAGAAATGATCACACATTGATGCATGATGATTACCTACAAAAAAATCCCATGTATTAAAATTTTCACCTATTGGTCAAAATAAGGCTATATCATGTACTAATATAATGACATCATCCACTAATGAAGAAAATTTATATAGATTGGATTCTATGTGTAAACTTTTAAAAAATATCATGCAATAGTTGGTAAAAATTAACCTATATTGGTTGTTATAGGTTACTTGCAGACTATTTTTCATGTATCAACTGATAAAAATTAGCTTATAGCAATTGATACAGGGTGTATGCAAACTATTTATCATTCATTTATTATTGACTAACATGTATTATTTTATATGTACAACTTGAAGGATATAGGTTACCTACAGAATGTTTGTCATGTATTAGTTGGTAAAAATTAGCTTGTAGTAATTAATATAGGGTGTATGCAAACTATTTATCTTGCACTTGTTATTAACCAACTTGTACTAGTTTCTATGTACAACTTGAAGGGTATATCTCATATGTATGTTGATAAGGAACATGTAAAATTCAAAGTTAAAGAAAAATAACATGAAATATTTGTAGTCAAAACAAATTATATACTTACTGACAAGGAACAAATGCTTGCAATATTTAATCATGCATTTGCATGTGATAAAATGTGATCTATAATAAGTGATATCACACATGAAGATTCCATAATCTCTATTTTTAGAAGAAATTTATAGAGAATAACTCAATCAATTAATTTTTTAGGCAATTTAGATACAACTCAATTTAGAGAAAAATTTATTTTCATTGAAGAATTTGCTGGTGACAGAAAGGGAAAAACACATTTGGCTTCAGGGATTTTACCCATCGACGTTGACCTATGGTTAACTACCCATGGACCTCACATTGACCCCACTAGGGGATGCCACTCTTAGACCCCTACTTTTAGAATCTAAATCTGAAGGAAAAATGAGTGGGGGAGTTTCTCCAATAAAGAGTGATATTTTTTAAGTCTACCTCATGGATAAAGTTTAAATGCACTTATTCATCATATAACATTGTTTCAAACACCTATATATATTCTTAAGAATTATGAGAATAGGATCATAATGCAAGATGATATAAATAGAAGGTGCATGTTACATGATATAAATAAATGAGTTTGACAACTTCTAGACAAAGATAAGGTTTCTCAAAGGTCACTAGCTACAAAAAAGACTCAAAGAAAATAAATACAAATAGGACTTTGGACACCAATACAAATGAATATAGGTATTTATCTTGGCTCTTTGATATTTCATTCTTATTACATTGTCCATAATTGATATACATTTCAAGTTTATAATTCCATCTCATCTAATTTTTTGAAAAATTAACCACATATCCAATAGTTGAGGTTTCAAGGCCACTAATGGAAACCACCATTCCAACACTTGTAATAACAAAATATTGGGTTTTAACAACACCCACAGCCATAATAGGTTGAGTTATTATAAATACCTAGTAAGCCAGCCCAAAATTCCCCCAACACATTTAAAAAATTGTATGCCCAACCTGCACATAACCCAACAATAAAACAACCCACCTAGTTTGTAATAAGAAATGATGGCATTCGCATCCACTAAATTCCATCCACATACAAGGATTGTATTAGGCTCACCAACATTAATCATAATAATGAAACCCATTTTATGAAGTTTTTTAGGCCATAATAAACATATCATTATAAATAACAAGCCAATTCTTGAGTCACATCCATTCACTAGTAAGGTTGTACCATTTTTTAATATTTTCCTTTGCACTAATGACTAAATCATGTAAGGATAAAACCTTTGTAAAAATTTGAATTTATGCATAAAATATAACATGTTAGTGTATATATTATAATAAATAATATTTATCAATATTTTATCCCTCCATACAAAGGCCATCCCAAAGCTATGCTTAAATAAACCTAGATAGATTAAATAGAAGGTTTTCATAGTCTAAGTAATTGGACAAGTTGTTTATCTTTTATTTGGTAACATGGTTTCTCTCAAGCACTCTAGATCATTAAACCTTGTTTAGGATAATTATTTTAGAAGGTTTTTTGGGTGCAATATGGATTTAACTATGGAAATTCAAACCCAAACATCAAACTACCTAGTTAAAGTTTAGAGCCATTAGGACCAGAATACAAATGTATAAACATAATATAAAACCAAAATTATGATAATAAAGCTAAATTATCTACACCATAATTACTCATATGAAAAATGAAAGGATTAAATTTACCTTAGACTCAGATTGGACATTATGATGGCATGACTCAAGGATTGTTGATGAAGGATTAGATGATTTAATGACTAGTTGGACATGGAATCCTTGATTTATTATTGGCTCCAATGGAGGAGTGACCTTGTTTAAATAGAGTAAGGAGGTAAGGATAAATGGTGGAGATACAAAGTTGTATGAAGGAGATCAAGGGTGAATAATTAGAAGGAATTTAAAATTCTTTGGAAACCTCTAGATTTAGAGGCTTCTAGAGAGTGAGGTTGAGAATAGAGAAGGTTCTATATTTGGAGGGTTATAGAGTCCTTATTAAGGGTTAATGATGATTAGAAAAGGATTAGATATGGATTAGGTGAGTGATTAGGGACTAGGGGTGTAGGAGAGCCTAGGATTAGGCTAGTGTAGGTGGGTAGGTGGGTTATGGGAATTTAAAATTCCCAACTAATAGATAAGTGGATTTAAGATGGGATAATGGGAATATAGAATAATTAATGGAGTGGGATAAAAGTACGGTTAGTATATGAAAAGTGATAAAATGGGATATTAGATAAATTATTAGGAATGGGATAAATTAGCAGGATAAATTAGAATAAACAAGATTAGTAGAATTAGTGTCAACTAATAGTAATATTAGTGACAATAAATGAAGCAAGTGAATTTAGATACATTCACTCATATATCTAGTATACTTATTAAGAAAATTATTAACACCAGTCATATGCAATGAAATAATGTAATAATGAAAGTTACATGACCTTTACCATAATCTTTCTCTCTTCCAAATGTTGGAGAAGCCAACTATCAAATCTAAAGGAGTTTTACAAGGTTTTATTACAAAAATAATTCATGAGAATAACTCATAACTTGCATGATAGTACAACTCAAATCCCACTTGGGGAGGCAATCGATAATTATTTGAGAGACCTTGGTTTACAAAACTACTTGTCATTTATTTTTCTCCTAACAATAGTATATGCAACTATGATATTTTTATGCTCGTCCATTTATTTATATCCATTTTTAGCACATGATATATATGTTGTATATGATTTTTTTTATGTTTTAAAGTTTTTATGTTGATTTTATAGTATTTCTCATGTTTCATTTGATAGTCATAAGTTGAAAAGTTCACTCTATATAAATATTGTAGTAGTTTGTGTAGCAGTCCTATAGCAATTCATGTAGTAGTCTTGTAGCAAATCATGTAGCAAAACCTATAGAAAATACTATAGGAAAACCTATATAAACTATTGTAGGTCATCTTGTATAAAAATCTTGTAGCTTGTTTCAATCTATTTTTTAAAGTTTTTACAAATTAAACATGAGGTAATATTAAAACTTGAATAAGATTTTGTTGCCACAACCAATGTATACATGATTTGTAGATCAAATTAAATGGTCATTTCAAGATGAATCCAAAATTTTGAATTTAATGTTGTACTTATCCCTTATTAAATAAAAAATCATCCCTATGACTGAAAATCATGATAAATAACTATTATTTTATTTAATGAATTCCCATTATTAATTTAAAATATCTAACCTTATGAGCACCAAATGTAATCACTTTCATCTTCAGCTATGTATAAAACATACACACACTAAATCAATCCATTTTTTTATTTTTCCAACATATTGATTGTCCTCATTATAATATAATCCCAACTACATGATCTTCAAATCCTATTGGGGACATTATTTCTCCACATTAACCTGTCATATCAATTTTGTCTTGGAAACTTTTAGCACAAGTGCAATCCATTACTATATAAGCCTTCCTAAAGGATCCGTTAAAGCATTAAAAAAATAGTTGGAGCCTTAATGAAAGTGAAAATAATCATCATCTACTAGACATTGAGGTTGAAATAATAAAAAATATTCTTTCACATCTCAACAAATAGATGTTAGAATTTTCCTTCAACATGTTTGTATTTAATGACATATCTTCCCAAAATTTTAGCACTATTATTTGGTTTCTAATTATGTTGATTTTTTTTTAGTATTGCATGTCAAGAATCTCTTTAGGTTTCTAATACATTCTCTACATGCTCTTTGAGGATCGGGTTGGATAGTTTCCTTTCCATGTCTTCACTTACATAGCTAACATAGCACAAGTTATTATCCTTGGCCAAAAAGATGGGAAGTTATATTATGTCATGTGTTATATGATCAATAACCTTTCTAGAATAGACCTCATTGTAATTAAAGATGAATTATTTATAGTTATATATGCTATTAATTAGTTTTTTTTCCATTATCAGACTCTATGTTCTTGTGTATATGGGTTTTCCACTCATTTGGTATTTATTGCACAAACTAAATATTAATGATTCCACTATTATATAGTTATTACTATTTTAGTAATTCAAATTTACCATCCTAGCTAAGCCTAAAAATAATAATTTCATTGTCGATATTCTTTTACAAATAACATCTATTTAATCTAACTTACATTTGGATAATGCACATCTCATTTTAATTGATCTTATAAAAACTTTGTTACAAAAAAAACTTTTTTGAGAAATACAACATACACCCCCTTTATGATTAATGTTTGCATTTGAGGAAACCCACACACTCTAATGAACTCTGTTGAGTATCTTCTCATCTCCTATATTTCACTCTACACATCTTATGGCATGATGGGTTCACAAGAAGATTTTCAGTGGAAGACTAGTCAATGCTTCAAACTTTCATGCACAAAGACCACCAAACAAAACATAGAATAAGTTGATTCAAAGTTGACTAGATGTTAGACAATAAGGCAAGGTAGTTGTGTGTTATTGATTCTATTACTATATATTTCTTGGTCAGTATAAATCACATTTAATTACATGACTATGGGGAAATTTATGTAGAATTTCAAGTTTCATATTGAATTATAGGTTGTAAAAGGATATGGTACAACCTCTTCCTAAATTTCATCATGTCATCATTTGGTCAAAAAGTCATAAAAAAACTCAACAATGAAAATACTTAGGAATTGTTGATAGTATTGGTTAGAAAACCAGTTTGATGGTTGACCAAGTAACAAATAAAGAACCTTGATAAAAAAAACTAGCTTATTGGCTGATCTAATAATAATAATAATAATAATAATAATAATAATAATAATAATAATAATAATAATAATAATAATAATTTAAAAAAAAATCAATCTGCCATGTCTTTTTCATTTCCTAACTATTTCTAATTTATTGTAGATATAATGCCTATAGTTTCAAGCTTCTATTATCTTTGCATCTTTCTAACAAAACTATTGGTTAGCCTACCATTACTATGTGTTTTTTTGATAGCATTTAGACATCATTGCATATTATCAAGACCCACATTTTTTGTGGGTTCTAAGCTCCATGTTCTTCTTTCATGTGTCATATTCATACAAACCTTACTACAAATTGATCACATCTATCTTATGGATTCAAATTCATGTTCTCACTATGCCTTTATGGTTTTGCATTCACTTGTCATAACTAATATAGGTTTAAAATTTGAACTAGTAGCCATTGTTGCCTTGTTTTTATTTTGTATCCACTTTGGCATTTTTTTGTAGCACTTCTACCAGCTTTCACCCGACTCTTGTTGCCTTGACATGTTTGTCTTGCATACTTTGTGTTTTTTATTTATTAAAATCCTAAGCCTTTTATAAAACCTATTTTTATTGGTCAATAATTTGTTGTTGCACCATTGGTATGTTTTACTTCATGTCCATTTAGCTACACATCCCTAAAGAAATCACAAGGGTCTTGACATAACTCTACAAGTTTTCATAGATCCTAATAGAACTCTTCATTTTTAGTTATTCTACATTATTTCTCATCATTAAGGATGTTTATTGTTGAATTCATCACTTGGTAACACTATTTAGAGGACTAAATGTTGGTAATTTAATTGACTAGCTACCAGAATCTTTTGGAACATCATTATTTTATTGGTAAACCTTAGCATGAAGTTAGGTAATTGTAATATTTATTTAAGATAATTATGGATTTTATCCATTTTCAATGGGTATGTACATTTTTTGTATTTTATGTGTTATTACCCACTATTTACTATAGTTTTTAGCCATTCATGAGTTAACTATGCTCCTATCTATTCCATATGCTTTATTCATAACCTCAGATCCAGTCATCCTACTTCTTGTCACATCCACCTCAAACAAACCTTCATTATGTGAGTTTATTTTCATGTCAAATACATTTAAGAATTTCTTATCACACTTGTGTCTACCCCATTTCTTCACTACCTTCCCACAATACAATCATGTAGTCCACTTTAGGATAATGATCTACCTTTAGTTGGTGAGAGAATAAGGATATGTAGTTCACTTATCTATTTTGAATTAAAATGTCCTTCAACCATAAAATTTGGGGGTATACTAGAAATTCATTCCATTTTTAATAATGTTAAGAGAGGAATGTAAATCATTATAGATAAGTTGCGATAAATATGTATTCACCATCAGCGAATGAGACATATACAATTCTAAATACAATCAAGTAAGAATGTAAGTATTCAATAACATATAAAACTTTATGTAAGAGGTTTCATACTTACATTAGTTATATAGATGTTTGAAACCATTGCTATACATACATGTAACTAGTTTTTGCTGTAACATACCTTTATCAAAGGATTTAGTTTACTATTTTTATAGATGGATAAATAATATATTTGATGTCATGATGTATACTTTTTTATTGTGATAATGTCATTTCCAATTAGAGATGCTTCATGAATTCTTTACTTTGCTCACTTTATTTAGTTATGAGTGTCAAGATTCTTATTCACCATGATTGAAAAATAAGTTGTTGAAAAATGACTCTTAATTGAATATCATTATATATAATAAAACTAAATATTTTTAGCATCTCAATCTTGTACATTAGACAAATATAATCACGGTTCTACCCTTCAGTTCTAGACCACCCTACTACTGAAAGGCTTGTACTCACCATCTCATTGTGCCTAAATGTTTATCTCTTAGTTTGATCCATATCATTATGATGACCCAAGTTACATGTACTACATATAAATATTAAAATTGATAAACATCCTTCACTATTAGTTTTATATCCATACATTTTTTATATCCTTATGGACATTACTATCCACATAGGGACACTACCACTGACGATAGTGTCTAGATAATTATCTAGTGTCTAGTAGCCAAAATTTATCCAAATTACAAATGATTCAAAACATATGGGTCAAACTATTTATATTATTTCACCCTATCATTATATATTTTCAAAAGGTATGGTATAAATATAATTCTAAACCTTCTCATTATTCATCTAGCAAATACCAAGCAAACATCTACCAAATCCAAATCAATCAACTACAAAATAAAACTATTATACCCTATTCATCCCTATTTTCATATCAATCATAAGAGAAGTCATATCATAGTTATGAAGCATTCAAAGGGTATCTCATTAGTGATATTTGTCAAATCACAATCTAGATCATTGCATGTATCATCATATAGTATATTACACGCTTCTGCACACACACTTTCCCATATGTAGCGGATAAATACATAAGTTTAAAGCCCTCCTTGGAGTATTGGCTTTGTATGTAGATCCCTTTGATTGAGTAGTCTTTGGGGTCAGTTTAAAACCATGATCCCACTAACCCATTTTTAGAAAAAATCATTCTAAGGGTGAAGAAATGTGAAGAGTTGATCAAGCATCTAAGAGAGACCACCTATATCACATATTTGAGTACACCAGTAGAAAGGTGATACAAAAAACATAACATCAAATTTGGTCACATAAATATTTAGTTGTTATTCCATATTGGATACTTGTATTACAATCAAACACTAGTGTCAATGGTAGTGTCCAAATCCAAAATAGTGTATGTAGCCTTAAAAGTGCAATTTATAGAATTTGATGACCAATATAGAAATTGATCCTATATATTTTATACCTATATCTAGTCATAATTTGATTTTGAATATTAAACCATCTAAATATGATTGTTTCTTATTTATTGTTATATATTTTAATAGTTGTACTTTACTAGTTTTAACAATCTCAGTTGTATAAATTCAAAATACTATTTATCTTATTTTTATATTAATTGGCCTACTATAAATTAGTTTATCACCCTTGTGCTTGAACTAATTATATATTATTAACCCTATCCAAAATTATAAAAATATATGGTTAAAAATTTGTGAACCTAACCTCTATGTCTCTTTATGTAAACCCTAGTTTTCCCTAGGGTATTCAACCTCCTAAGATTTTTTCTTGCTATTTTTTTTAGATCTATTATATTATTTGTCTGAAATGTAAGCATAGTCCTAGATTAGGTGATGTTTCTATTGAACACTTGGAGCTTCCTCTTTTTCCTCCTAAGATGGCTCAAACTAATGAAGTATCAAATAAAAGTGCCAATAATGAAATTTAACAAAATACTTAAGAGGTTATCATAGAAGATGATTTTGATAATAAAAATAATGAATCTAATTCAAATAATGAAAATTAAGAAATATATCAAGAGAAATTACAAGTTATTGTTATGTTTCAAGAGTGTATCCATCAAAACCTTGAAGATATTCATGAGATCCTCAAAATCTTATTGGAAACTAAAATAATAACAATCATGGATGAATAAATAGGTGCATCTATTGATCATGCTATTAAATCTATAGGATATTCCTAAAATCATATTTATCTTCCCTTAATCACATCATAAATTCCTAAATCTAGTGGGGGTACAAGGTATGTGTTTACACCATTGTTCCCTAAAATAAATCCTACTATTGCTACATCCTCCATTAAAACCATTATAAATTCAACCCAATTAATAGTTTCAATGCCTATATCAACTCAAACAATGGGTACATCCCCTTTGGTGACTAATCAAACTTATAAACTTAGAAATAAAAATGTGTAATATCTTGTACAAACTATAAAAAAATTATAATCTAAGGTTACAAACATTGAGATAAATTATATGAAATCACCTTATGTTATTGATTCACAAGATGTGTTACATAATTCTCTTACACCTAAAAATTATTTTGCACCCTTTTCTAATTATTTTTGTTGCACCCAAGTTCACATTTATGATGGCAAGGGTGACCATGAATAACATCTCCAATATTTCTATGTGACATTTCTTGATTATGTCTCCAATGATAAAATTTTGACCAAATTATTTCCAAAGAACCTAAAAGACTATGTTTTATTATGGTTCTATGATTTACGACTTCAGTCAATGAAAGCATTCAAACCTCTAGTTGATCAATTCTTGGCACATTTCTTTATCAAAATCACTAGAAAGATGTCATATGCTCAAAGTACAAAGATCAATCAAGGAACTAATGAAATTATCAATGAATATGTTTTGAGATAAATAACTTCAAGACATATTCAATCAAATTTTGCTTTCCCCATTACATGAGTCTATTGTTTTCAAAAAGTTTAAATCTTATTATGACTTATGCCATATTTTTCAACACTATGAAATGAAACTTATCTTTTTGAATAAACTTAATTATGTTGGAAACACATTGTCTGCATCCAATATTAAGTTTCATATCAAACCAAGATAAAAGGTGAAACCTACATAACCTAAAAAGGAAACAATCATAACAATTAATGTAGTGTCATAACAACCTAATTGACTCATCTTATCTAATGCACATCCTCCTCCATCACATTATGGGTACCCAGTAGATGAGATTATTGGCACCTATACATGCATAGTACCTCATGTGGTTAAGAGACCTTCTATTACATGAGATGATAGTAAAATAGTGGATGATGACTCTGATCTTCATTCATTATATATTTAAGCATACATTGGCCATCAACTTATACATATTTTTATGATCGATAACGGTGATAGTGAAAATGTATGTATCATGTCACTACTTACACACTTGGAATATACACATGATGATTTATACCCTTCAACCAAAACCATAAAATCATTCAATGGGACATCACAAAACATTATTAGTGAGATTGATTTACCTTTATATGTTGGTCTATCACATGCACTTAGAAACTTTTCAACTATGCCATATACATTAGTATTTTATATGTTATTAGAATGACCTTGGATACATAAACTCTATGTATTATTTTCCATAGTATATGGATGTATTAAATACATTCAAACCAATAGAGTAGTCATAGTTATTGAAATTATATGTGAACATCCACTTAAACAAGAGAAGTTTATTCCAAGACAACTAATTACCAAAGATATTAAGGTTTATCCTTTGTGAAAGGGTAAACAATAGGCAATACCCTTCCTAGGTGGCCCATATTGTTAAGCACATGATATACTAGGGGGTGAATCAGTATATCATATATCTTATAAATATTTTACTTAATCAAACTCCACTTAACCATATATTCAAGATATGCATTAAAACTAAAACAATAGCATTCACCACACGAGAGAGAGAGAGAGAGAGAGAGAGAGAGAGAGAGAGAGAGAGAGAGAGAGAGAGAGAGAGAGAGAGAGAGAGAGAGAGAGAGAGAGAGAGAGAGAGAGAGAGAGAGAGAGAGAGAGAGAGAGAGAGAGAGCATATTTTTATGTATAAACCTAATGTGAAAAAAACCATAAAGAATAATCTCAACTATATGAATGAGCACCAAATAAAATTATAAAGTTTGTAAGAACCAACTTACAAGAGAACCAACCCCTTTGTTGAGCACAAACACAACAACTATTTGTGAGTGCTAACCCACCGGAGCACCAACCCCTCTTGTATATAAAACATAACTATCTCTCAATGTTGTTTTCTCAACAAATGATAGAACTCTACAATATCTCTTTCTATTCTCTCCACTTTTATTATATAAAACAATTACAAACCATACACTCTCTTGAATATTACAAATGGCTTCTCAAGCCTTTATTTATAGCTTTCCAAATGACCTTTTTTTATTCACCCATTGTGACCCCTCACTTCTCATGAAAAATGGTGTCAAACTTACATGATCCTTTGAATCCTATCATTTGAAATGGCACATGGTAACCCTTCATGATAAAATGTGTCCTTTCCCCTTTTGTCTTTATCTTGGTGACCTTTCAAATTTTTTAAGGTGACTCTTCATGGAAAAATGTGCCCTTCCTCTTTTGTCTTCACTTGGTGACCCTTCAAATTCTTCAAGGTGACCCTTCATGGAAAAATATGTCCTTTCCCTCTTTTTTCTTTTCCTTGTGACTCTTTAACTTCCTTATGGGCCCTCTTTTTGAATTTATACAACAAAATATATATATTTTTAATATTAAATAAATATCAACACATTTAGCCAAAATATGAACATTTAAAAACACCTTTAGAAAATAAATTCTATGGGGTATTTGTCACCAACAATGCTAGAACTTTGACATAAATGACAATATTTCTAAAAATCTCCTCCTTTGTTATTTATGGCAACCTCAAACTAAAACTGCCACATCATGAAACATGTACTTCACATGCCAACCTGCACATACTACCAACTAAAAAACATATAGTAACTCCCCCTTACTCTAGCATCATGTACCTATTCTTGTACCTATTTTTATACATGTTCTTATTCTTCTCTCCCTTTGACATCAATGGTATAGGGTATATCCTAGAGATAATACTTAGCTCCCCCTAAACTGATATTGATCCTCAATGGTAGGAAGTAAAAGAAATTAATCCCAACTTCTCTCATAGATACTTGAACGTATCCTTTGGTAGTGTCTTCATGAAAATATCTGAAATCTATTTTATAGTACTGATATATTCTAACCTAACCTATTGATTTGCAACCTGCTCTATCAAGAAGTGATATATGATGGGAATATGTTTTGTTTTTGAATGCATCACTAGATTCTTAGAAATATTAATAACATTTGTGTTGTCACAAAAAATAGAGATAGGTTAAACATATTTTACCATGATGTCTTCTAAAGTTTGCTTCATCCAAAGCACTTGAGTACAACACAACACTACTGCAATACAATCTACTTCAGCTGTAGAAATTGATACTAAGTTCTACTTCTTGCTTAGCCATGATACTAAGCTATCACCAAGGAATAAAATTTCTCCACGTGTACTCTTTCTATCATCTAAATAACTTACCCAATCTAAATCTATAAAAGCAACCAAAGTGAAATCTCTTCTTATGGGATACCATAATCCAATATCCCCTTGACATATCTGAATATTCTCTTCACCAACTAAACATGATTCTCCTTTGGGGTTTCCTAATATCTCACAACCATGCCTACTACATGTATGATGTTTGGCCTTGATGCTATCAAATATAAAAGACTACCAATCGTAGATCTACACAAATATTGATCTATAATAGGTGAATCTTCATCCTCACTCACCTTGTTCCATGTACCCATTGGTGTGCCAACTGGTACACAATCTTGAAAACCAAAACTTTAAATATTTCCTTGGCATATTTACTTGAGATATGAAGATTCTTTTATCTGACTAAAATTTTTTCAACCTTAATAAAAATAACAATTCTCCAAGCATAGACATCTCAAATTATTTTTACATATTATCAAAAAAATTGCCATATTTTCAATGTTTCCTCTAAAAATTATGTCATCAACATATACCACAATAATCGATTAATGATCACCTTTTTTTTTGATGTAGAGATTACTATCAGCAAAACCTCTCTTGAAACCTTGATCTTGTAGGTACTTATCAAGTCTTACATACCAAGCTCTAGGAGCTTGTTTCAATCCATACAGTGCTTTCTTTAATCTACATACATAGCTACTATCATTTGAGAGAATAAATCCCTCAAGCTACTTAATGTAGACCTCCTCTTATATATTTTCATTCAAGAAGGTAGACTTGACATCTATCTAAAACACTTTGAAATTTTTAAACAATGCATATGCAAGAAACATTCTAATAGCCTCTAGCCTTGCCACTGGTGCAAATGTTTCTTCAAAATATATACCCTCAATCTAAGTATATCCTTTATATACTAACCTTGATTTATTCTTGGTAACTTCACCATCTTCATTCAATTTATTTCTATATACCCATTTTGTTCTTATCACACTTTGATCTTTTGGTCAAGGCACTAATTCCCAAGTGTCATTCTTTTCTATCTAATTTAATTCTTCATCCATTGCCTTAACCCAACGCTCATCATGTTTAGCTTTTGAAGAATTTCTAGGCTAAATTTTGGATAACAAAGAAAAATTTACTTACTCAAATTCACTTACCATCATCCTTTTGGTATGAAATCCTTCATTTATGTTCCTGATGATGTCATTCTTATTATGATTTCTCTAAACATATTTGGATGGGGTCTTGGTGTCCTTTTTCTTCTCCTTCTCATCTTCATCAAACTCTTCAAAATATTCTTCTTTAATGACTTTAGGATTGTCCGCTGGATCATTGGCTCTTTGTGCTACATCTTCATCTATCTTGACACTTGTACTTTCAACAATATTCTTGGTTATTTTGTTATAACATTTATAATCTTTACTTTTCCTAGAATATCCAAGAAATATACCTTCATATATTCTAGATTCAAAATTACCTAATTTTTCATCAGTTCTCTTTAGGAAGCATCTACTACCAAAACCTTTGAAGTAATCAACTATAGCTAGTTGTCTTTCCATATCTCATAGGGAGTATTGTCACTATTGACTCTCAACAAAACTCTATTCTAAATATGCATTTTTGTACCTATTATCTCTCTCCCATATTTATTTGGTATCTTAGATTCATTTAGAATTTTCCTCACCATTTCTTGAATTATTCTATTTTTTTCTCAACTACTCCAATTTGTTATGGAGTTTTAACTACTAAATAATATCTCTTTATCCCATGGTCTTCAAAATACTCAATAAAATCATCTAACATGAATTCTCCTCATTGATCTGATTTCAAGCACTTAATCTTCAAATTAGTTTCATTCTCAACAAAAACCTTGAATGCTTTGAAGTAGATGAAAGCTTCTAATTTTTTCTCAAAAACATCACCCAAGTCATATGCGTAAAATCATCAATAAACAACATAAACTATTTTTCACTTTGAGTACTTTGAGCTCTTATAGGTCCACACAAATCAATGTGAATAAGCTCTAACATCTGAGTGATCAAGTATTCTTTTATTTTGAACCATCTTCTGACCTACTTCCCATGTTGACATGGTTTACAAAGCATGTTGGAGGGCTTTTTAATCTTTAAAAGATCTCTAACTACTTGCTTCTTGTTGATGTTGATAAGATTTTCAAAATTTATGTGTCCCATTCTCCTATGCCATACCCAACTTTCTTCAACCTGACTCAAACAATATTTTTGACCTTTGATATCTGATAACATATACAAATTATTGCCTATCTTCTAAGTATCTATAATCAACACCTCTAAATATTTTATCCTAATTTAAAAACCTTCTACATAAAATGTTATTATGTGTCCTTGATCACACATTTGACTTAAACTCAATAAATTATGCTTACGACCTTCTACATATAGAACATTTTCAGTCTTAGTTCTACCATTATCCAAACTTAATGTACTTTTTTTGGCTATTTTGGTAGTGGTATTATATCCAAATTTTATTATGCCACCATTGATCTTATTTAGAGTTATGAACTTGATCTTGTCTTTTGTCATGTGCCTCAAACATACACTATCAATTAACCATGGCTTATCTTCATTTCTTGCATACAAAGCTATCTGGAATAACATAAACTTTTTAGGTTTTTTCTTCTACCATGAACCTATCTGAACATTCTTATTGATGAATAGAGTCTTGAAACATTGGTCATTATTAAATGACTTGAACATGCTTCTATAATACTGGGCTATGTGTCCAAAATTATTGTACTTGTAACATATTATGTCCTCTTTATCAAAGATTGATAGAGGAGCAAAAGAGTTGTAGCTTTTACTTGACTCTACATGAGTTTTATTTTCCTTATTTGTGAAATTCTTAGCTCTTTTTTGACATTCTATTTTCTTATGACCATAACCATTAAAATAAAAAATAAAAACTATGAAAATAAAATATATTTTGATTTATTTGTCTTTGACCTAATTGTCCTTTATAGATTTGTTCCCTCCAGCTTTCTTTGTTTGAGTTTTCCTCTACATTCTTAACTTCTTCCTTTTTTTTTTATAAGAGCTTCAACATAACTCTTTTTATTTTCAAATCTAATGCCTACCTTATCTGATATTGATTTTTGGCTTTCTAATATTTTATTCAACATATTAGTGTTATTCTCAAATTTTGAATCATTGGTTGCTTTATCATTGACTACTTTATTTGTCTTCTCAAGATTTGCATTTAAAGAGGCAATTTCAACAACATACATTTCACATTCTTCACTTAGTTTTTGCAATTGAGTTGTTAGATCTTCTTAAATATTTTTGGCTTCTTCAATGTGTGCTTATAGATCTTTAATTATTTCCTTTGACTCCTTTCAATTTTTCTCAATCTGGAACTTCAATCTTCAATTCTTATTCTCAATAAATTATAATCCTTTTAAGGCACAAATGAGTTTTCCTTCTAGATTCACCTCAGCTTCATCATGTTCTTCTTCTTGATCATCTATACTTTTTCTTGTAGAGGCATCTTCATGTATAGTCATGAATAGAATCTCTTCTTCATCTAAGTCATTGAATCCACTATCTTTAGCTGAGCTAGAATCTTTAGAATATAAACTCTTCTTCTTGAATCCCTTCTTGAATTTGCCTTTGAAGTTATTCTTGTATGTATAATGTCCTTCTTCATTGTCATCATTATTCTTATCTAGGCACTTAACTACAAAATGTCCAATCTTACCACATTTAAAACATTTAAAGGGTAATTTTCCTTAATCATTACATGTGCCCTTTTTTGTCTTATGGATGAATAGAGCTCCATTGTCATCTTCCTCATCACTAGATTTGTCACTTGATTCTTGAATTTTAGCCTTGTCTTTCTTTGATGTCTTGAAAGTAGTTTTCCTCTTTGAGAGTTTCTCTTGTTTGGTCTACATCTCATATGCCATAAGAATACCATGTAGTTCATCCATTTTTATCTTGGCTAGATTCCTCATCTCCTCAATTGCCAAAACCTTTGCATCATATCTAATTGGTAGAGATCTCAAAACCTTTTGTACCACTACTAATTATTTTAACTTTTCTCCAAGGCCTTGAATTTGATTAACTATTTGATCAACCTGTAAAAGATAACTTTCTATATTTTCTTCCTCTTCCATCTTCAAACTCTCAAACTATCTTCTGAAAGTCTAGAGCTTATCTTGTTAAAAATTTCCGTCACCTGTAAATATTCTCAAGCTTTACCCAAGTCTCATGAAAAAATTTGCATTGCATAAATTTAACAAATAAAATTTAAATCTTTAGCATTATTTTCACTTGCCTTTTTTCTATCAGGTTATTTACAAGTGTCCATGGCTCTTCGTATTCCTCCACCACTGCTTGTCAAATTTTGAATCCAAGGGACATCAAGTAAGTCCTCATCCTTATGATCCAAAATTCATAATTTGTCCCATCAAACAAAGGTGCCTTATTTATAGAAAAACCTTCATGTGATCCAGCTATCATGCTTTCCTTGATCTACCTTCAAGTTGTTAAACTCTTTCTAAAATAACCTACTCTGATACCAATTTTTAAGCGCATGATATACTGAGAAGGGGGTGAATCAGTATATCATATATCTTATAAATATTTTACTTAATCAAACTCCACTTAACCATACATTCAAAATATGCAATAAAACTAAAGCAATAACCATAGAGAATAATCTCAAATATGTAGTACATAAGAGAGAGAGACACCATATTTTTGCATGGAAACCCAATGTAAAAAAAACCATAGAGAATAATCTCAAATATATGAATGAGCACCAACTCAAATTAAAAAATTTACAAGCACCAACTTGTAGGAATACCAACCCCTTTACTAATCACCAACACAATAACTATTTTTTAGCACCATTCACAGGAGCACCAACCCCTCTTGTGTATAAAACACAACTATCTCTCAATGTTGATTTCTTAACAAATGATAAAACTCTACAATATCTCTTTCTATTCTCTCCACTTTTTTTACATAAAACAATTACAAACCATGCACTCTCTTGCATATTACAAATGGATTCTCAAGCATTTATTTATAACTTTCCAAATGACCTTTGCCATTAACCCTTTATGACCCTTCACTTCTCATGTAAAATGGCACCAAACTTGCATGACCCTTCGAATCTTTTCATTTGAAAAGTCACATGGTGACCCTTCATGAGTAAATGCATCCTTTCCCCTTTTGTCTTTATCTTGGTGACCTTTTGAATTCCTTAAGGTGACTCTTCATGTAAAAATGTGTCCTTCCTCTTTTGTCTTCACTTGGTGACCCTTAAAATTCCTCAAGGTGACCCTTCATGGGAAAATGCATCCTTTCCCTCTTTTGTCTTTTCCTGATGACTCTTTAACTTCTTCATGGGACCTCTTTTTGACTTTATGCAACTAAAATTATATTTGTTAATATTAAATAAATATAACCACATTTAGCTAAAATATGAATAACAAAAAATACCTTTAGACAATAAATGTTATGGGTCCTTTGTCACCAACAATGCTAGACCTTTGACATCAATGACAATATTTTCAACACATACTTGAGAGGACTTTGCACCAAAGATACATAGTGGATTCCATAAAATATTCATCTACTCCTACAAAACATAATTAGTTACCTAAGAAACTAAACATCTTCTAATTACAAGTACTCCAAAGAAACAATTTAACCCTTAATTTAGATGTGGATCCTACTTGGGTAGATAGTGTTAAGAATATAGAAATGATAATGAATAGGGTGGTAATCAGATCTATAGCAAGACAATCAAATAATAAACTCAAATATAGCATATGTTAAATTCACTAAATTGAAATAGGCTACAAATAGTAAGTATAACTATTATAGACATGGAAATGGAAATGAAATAATTACGTAGCCAGTTCTAATACTAACATGGTTCTAGATCTAGAATAGGAAAAAAGTAGACTAGAATAATATTTTAGAATAGTCATCAAATTATGGATTGAGTACCCTTGGAGCTACAGACACTAACATTAGCCTTAGATGTTAGCGTCAATGTTACTATCTAAACCAGACATAAATATCTTATATAAAATTCTTGTTAGAAAAGGATGCAACCATATTGATGATTTTGGGTTTCTCTTCACCCTTGTTTTGATGCATTTAAATCTATGTCATGGACTATTATTCCTCATGAACTTATAAAACCCTAGTTCTTCATCTTCATAGTGACCTTAGTAAAAATGGGTTAGTGTGCACATTATATTAAGCTAACCTCAAAAACCCCTTTGTTAATGAGTGTTGCCTACATAACCAATACTCCAAAGAGGGCCTAAACCTAATGTAGTTTTTCCTTATGTGTTGGGTTGTGTGTGAATCATGCAATATGTGGAAAGCAAGTACAATAGTGACCTAACTTATAACTTGTTAATTATATATCTTGGGCTGCTCCTTTAGTACTTCACACTTTTTTATGTGTTATCCCTATGAATGATATGAAAATAAGAGAAAATAGGGAAACTTTTCTTTATCGATTGCTTGATTTAATGTTTTGATAAGTTTCCTTGGTCTATGCTAGGTTCTTATAGGTGAGGAATGAATGAGGAGTGATTGTGAATATATACCACTCATATCAAGAAAATATCTCACATTAAGCACTTAAGCCAATCATTAAGATATATTTCATTTACAAATTAGATGATTTTAAGGCACTAGACAACTACATCAGGGTAAGACATTAGCATCAATGTAGGGGTTTGAGACTAATGCTTATGTCTTGGTAGTTAGAAAATAGGTACAGGCTCAAAACTTGTAGGGGCATAAGATAAGAATATTTTAAGAATTTTGAGGAATATATAAGGTATGGGCCATAAACATAAGTTTGGTCAGATCAAGAGATAGGCCAAGGGGCATAATATAGATTAGATGTGAAACTTTTGAAAGTGGGTGTAATGAAACTAATTAGATGATTCACAACAATATATTACTTGATTGAGACACTTCAAGAGGGTAACCTCCAAAACAATGCAATAAGAATACAATTTGTAATATGATGATAAAAGACTAACCACTACTTCATATATATACTCTAATTAACCATCACTATTACATAGATTGGCCATACTAATAACATTAATAAATACAAGATAATATGAAGTTGTGTAAGCCACAATTTGGTGACACATATCCCTAGATACATTATATATTAAGGGCTTAGCATTCCCCTACCCTTCAAAATAATGTTGTCCTCAATATTTAATCAAACCAAGATGTTTCTATAGGAATTTTATATCCTCCCATGTTGCATCTTTAGAATGCATGTTCTTCCATTTGATCAAATACTACTAAATGGCTGTGTTCCACAGTTGCTTAGTATGCATGTGAAGGATCTCTTTAAGCTATATAATGACTTAGCCTTCTTAATCCAATTTAGGTAACTTAGTTTGAGTGGAAACTCTATGTCTAATTACCTTATTCATGCAAGTAACATATAATACCAAATGTATGCAAGTGGAAAGGGGTAATTCCATCTTGTAAGCCACACTATAAATTTTTTACAAGATCTGATAAGGGCCATGATACTTAGGTGATAACTTGTTATATTTTTTCTATTGATTCAAAGAAATATTATTATATGTTTTCAAGTGCACAAATACCCAATCATATATGTTAGAATGTTTCTCATTATGTTTTTGATCTACTTGTTATTTCATTATATTTTGTGTTATCGCTAAATTCTCTCTCAAACTCACTAGTACCTCCTATTGATGGTGAATGTGTTCCTCAATAGCTTGAGCCTTGAGATTCAATATTAATGAGGAAGTGATGGATTGGGGTTGATAACCATACAATTTCACAAAGGGATACATCTTGGAAGAAGTGTGAAAATAAGGGTTATACCCTCATTCAGTAAGTGGTAGCCAATGAACCCATTTATCCTATTTTTTAGAATTAAAACAACAAATATATCCTTATAGACATTTATTGACTACTTATATTTGTCCATCATATTGAGGATGATAGGATGAGCTATGATTTAATTGGGTTCCCAAAAATGCAAATAATTAAGTCCAAAAATTACTAGTAAATATGGGATCTCACTCACTTATAATGATCTTTGGAGTACCATGAAATTTTTGAACTGTATTGAGAAAAGTAGAAGCTACTGTATTGACAATAAATGGTTGTGATAAGGAACAAAAAGGAGCATACTTGGTGAGTCAATCGACAACTACCATAATAATATTTTTACCCTCAGACCATGGTAACCTAGTAATGAAATCCATAGAAACCTCCTCCCCATGTTAGCAAGGGATAGATAAAGGTTGAAAAAGACCTTGGGTCTTAATGGTTTCACCTTTGTTCAGTTGACATAACATGCATTCAACCACATATTTCTAGACATCCCCTTTGATTCCTTCTCAAAAAAATCTAGCTTGATTCAATGATATGTTTTCACAAATCCTGAGTGACCTCTTAGTGGAGATGCATGAAGTTCATAAAGGATTTTAATTTTTAGATAATGCTTACAAATGTATAATTTGTCTTTATACCATAATGTGTTCCCTTTCCATGAAAATTTTTCATCCCCCCCATAACCCTGCTAAATATTTTGAATTAATTCATGGGTAGTATTTTCATTATCCCATTATGATCTTGCTTCCTCTAGCCAATATTCCTACCAAATCATTAATACACATAATAATGTCTCATCTAATTCATCTATTTGTGATAATGCATCTACCACTACATTCTCTTTTCCTTTCTTATATACTATTTCAAAATTATAGCCTAACATTTTAGTAACCCAATTTTTTTCTTCAAATGATAATTGTTGTTTCAAAAAATATTTGAGTCTATCATGATCACTATTTACCTGAAAATGATGACCCATAAGACAAGGTCTCTATTATTTGACTGCATATAGAATAATCATCATCTCTTTCTCATAGATCAATTTTATCCTATTTTTTCCCTTCAGTTAGTGACTTTAAAATGCTAGTGGTCTACCTTATTGCATGATTACATCTCCCATGCCATATCCTAATGTGTCACACTCCACAATAATTTTTTTTTAAAAATATGGAGTAACTAAAACTAGATTTGTGCACATATCCATTTTCAACTATTCAAATGCCTTGGTAGTTGAATCAATCCATTGAAAGGAGTCTTTATTCAACAAAGAGGTGAGTGTGGATATAATGCTACCATAATTTTTGATAAACCTATGATAGTAACCATTTATCCCTAAAAATATTTAGAAGTTCTTGAGGGTTTTAGGAACCTGCTACTCCATCATTGCCTGGATTTTTTTATGATCAACTTTCATTCTTTCTTGTGAAACAATATGACCCAATTACTATATCTCTTAGACACCAAAAGCACATTTTTAAGGTTTAACATAAAGTTGATATTGTTTTAGAATTGAAAGTACCTATTTCACATGCTTTAAATGGTCATCCCAATTTTTGTTTTAGATGAAGATATCATTAAAAACACTAATTCAAAATTTCTCAAAAATAGCCTAAAAATAGTATTCATCAATCTCTAAAATGTAGATGGTGAATTTGTGAGCTAAAAGGCATGACCATAAATTCATAATGGCCTTCATGAGTTTTTAAATTTAGTTTAGGTATGTCCTCATTATGGATTTGCATTTGATGATACCTAGAATGGAGTTCTAACTTGGTAAAATAAATTTCACCATGTAATTCATCTATAAAATCATCAATTAATGAAATATGGAACTTATCTTTGATGGTTTACTTGTTGAGTTATTTTTAGTTTGGGTACATCCTCCAAGTGTCATCCTTATACCAAACCATGACCATAAGGGAGGAATATTCACTTTAATTATGTTGGATGATTCTTTCCTCCAACATCTCCTATACCATATTTTCAATTTCACTCTTTTAAGCATAGGGATACTTTTAAGGTCTGATGTTGGGTGGTGTACTTCCCAAAATAAGCTTGATGACATGATCATTCACACAATTTGGAGGAAGTCTTTTTGGCATGTTACCAAAAATAACATAATGTTTATTTAACACTCTTTGCAAATCAAGATGTGTAGATTCCTCAGTTGGTTAAACCTCTATGGTAAATAAGCATGCCACAAATCCCTCAACACTTTTTTTGATAATATTCATCATCTAGTGGGAAATAACTAGTTGTGGATATTTATCCTATAATCCATGTAGTTCAAAGGTACTACCTTTTGAATGGAATTATAGACACTAAAAATCTGCACATGATGGTTCTAAATATTGAAATACTCCTAAATGCCCATCTTGGCCAAACTTCACCCATTAACCCACCTTTAACCTAAACCACTCACATTTGACCTGTAACCTAACCTAACCTTTTTAAACACACCTTAACCCATCACCTTTGAATACTTGACCATTAATGGTTAGCTTGACCACTGATGGTTGGGTTCCCAACACTTGAACTTACCAACTTGATCAGTGTGCAAGCTAACATGTCATAATTTAATATGGCCACCTATTCCATTATCTAACACATCATAAGACTCAAAATCATCAACTAAAACCTCATATGGAACCTTTTATCTACCATCTCTCTTTGCCTATAAAAGGAGGAGAGGAGGTAAAAAGGATCAATCTTCAAAGATTAAAAAGGATGGATAACCAATGATCTTAGACTTCTTAATCAGGATTTTCTTTTGTAGGTCTTCATTCTAGCTAACTAGCTAGCAAAAAGAGACCTAACACTTTGCCAAAATTTCTTTGCAACCACAATCACCGTTACTCTGCCAAAATTCCTCCAAGATTCATCAGCATCTTCAGCCAACTTCAACAACTAAAGCTAAGTATTTATTTTCATGTATTCATTTACTTTATTTAATTTTAACACCCCTACCTAAACCAAACCTTTCCCATTGATACTTTTAAGTCCCTCCCTTACCCTCATGACCATTAACCAACCTATAACAACCCACAGAGCCTTTTGATAACCAATCCATAACCTATTTTGGCTAGAACCAATAAGCTATCCAAACCCACAGTGATTGCTATCGATCACCCTAACCACCAATGGTCACCCTAACCACTGATCATCACCCTAATCATTGATGGTAACCTTAACCACCGATAGTAACCTTAACCATTGATGGTCACCCTGACTCTCAATGGTCACTGTGTGAACTTTTTTGACCAAAAACTAGTAAGCAATAACTAAACACCAACCTTAATCAAAACTCTATTTTCTTGGCCCTTGTCACCTCACAAACCATAAACAACAACCTAACCTAACCTCAACATTTATTTAATGATTTAGCAATCACCTAAATGTTATCTTTTTAGAATACTAACATTTCTTTAAAAAGTATTTATTTCTTTAGATCTAGTAGTTTTATGTTATGTTATATTTCTTATCAACATTAACTTGTATCAAAAGGTGGATTAACAACCTTTAAGGAAGTCATGTACTTATTAGATCTAGATTGCTAGGCAATCCATCCAACCTTCTCAACTAACCAACCCTTTTCTAGTTCTCTCTTATTGTAGGTCTTTATTCCCAAGCCAAAAAAGAGTATCTACAACCATCTGGATTATGGAGTGCACACCCATCCAAGTTCTACTAACCTCTACCCCTCTTTTAGTTTTACCTTTCTTCTATAAATAGATAAAAATCAAAATTTAAGTAAAACATTTTGGTGCACCTGATGAGACCTAGTTACATCTACTTTCATTTTCTTCTTTATTATATGCTCATATAATGAAACTAAAAATTTCTTTTGGGTATAATAACTACATGCATTGATTTCTTGCATGTTTAGCTCATTTAGTTAAATTAAAAACAAAGTAATCAATCATATCTTCACCTCTTTATCACACACATACCAAACCACTTATCAATAAACACATCTTAACACCTGACATAAGGCCCGCTAGGATTTCATCACCTAATGGCAAACCTTCACCCTTTGGCTATCTTACTTGGACTTCACTACCAAGAATAAAAACCAAAACTGAGCTCTCTGGTTGAGTATAAACTCTAAAATTTAGTATATCTTAGCTAAGCACCTAACACCCTTATCACTTTAGTGTGTGAAGTGAGGAGGTAGGACCCAAATCAAGCCATGTATTGACTTTCAATACATATTTTTGAGAGCCTAAACTAACCCGAAACCAACCATAGACTTATTTTCTAGTACTTGATCTACAAACCAAGTCTTCACATATTCTTTCTAACTTAAGGCATAAGATATAAGAAAGACTAAAAAGAGCCTTAGGACTTAACATATTTTAGTGTGTGTTTTGACTTTTTGACTTTTTATTATTTTCTCTTTGTTTTGAGTTGTGAAAAACCTACCTTCCACCATCTTGCCTCCATTACCTTATCCACTAGAGAACTAGCCTATATTCTCTCTTGGAGATTTTGACTTTGCTAGGATATTGGAGAATAACCATCTTGTATTAAGTGATACCTTACATCATGAGCCAATAATGCTCCTAACCTTAGCTACAATCAATCAAATCTCACCTACAACCAACCAAAAAACATATCAACAACCATTTGATCATCATCATACCCAACCTTGTCAAACTTTGGGCTACCTACAATAACAAACATATTAAGAACCCTAACCATCATATAAATTACTTCAACCTACCTTATCAAACTTACCTAACTTCATCAACAACCAGCCCAATCCCACCCACAATCAATCAAACCCTACCTATCACCTATCAAACCTCAACTACAACCAACAAATGAACTACCAACTACCACCTAAGTTAGTTACAATACTAATGGATTAGATAATCAAAGTAGAATCATCTATTTATTATACCCATGACTAATCAACCCTCACCTATAACCAATCAAATCTCAACTACAATAAATCAACAACCTATCAATGACCATTTAACCATCATCATACCCAACCAATAACCCATCAATACCAACTTAATAGTTATCATAACTATCCTCAACTTCAACCTATCCAACCTCATCAACCATTGGGTCACCTACCCCAACCTACTTTAAGGCAACCCTCTCTATCTCAACATCAATATTTGGTCTATCCTCTTTTCCATCCAACCAACAACTATCAAACCAACTTATCTACCTTACCTAACCTATCAAACCAATCCACCTTATCAACCTTTCCCAAGTAATCAAACCCATCCAAAAAATCAACTTAGCCAAAACTATCAAACCAACTAACCTCATCAAACTAATTAATTAGCTCACAAACTCAAGAACAATCCATCATTGAACCTCTTTTTACACCCAATATTGTGTACACCAATAACCAAAACCCTTAACATAATGAGGTCCATCTATTAGATTTGGTTCTTAGTCAACCTATAACTAAGAAAATCATAATCTAACCCTTAACCAAACCACTTTTTAACCATGTGGGACCTTCTTAACTTTCCTTAAAAATTCCAATCAAGGAAACTAACCAACATCTTCCACTTACCCCTATGGAACCAACAAAAAAATTTCTTCCACTTACCCATGTGGAATTAGATAACCAACCTCTTCTAGTTGCCCATGTGGAACCAACCAACTAACCTCTTCTACTCACCCATGTGGAACTAACCAACCAACATTTTTCAATCGCCCATGTGGAACCAACCAACCAACCTATTCTACTTACCTAAGTGGAACTAACATACCAACCTTTTCCACTCACCCATGTGGAACCAGCCAACCTATCTCTTCCACTTACCAATTTTTTATAACCTACCATTAACCCTATCTCACCTACCATTAACCTAAATTTACCTACCATCAACCCTACCTTACCAACCATCAACCCAACCTTAACAACCACTAACCCTGCCTCACCTACCATTAGCAAAACCAAACCTACCATTAACAAAACCAAACTTACCATTGACCTAACCTTACCTATAACCATCTACCCAACCTTACCTCACCAACTAAACCAAACAATCAAACCAACCCAACCAAAAAACCAACTTAACCATTTACCTTACCTCTCTCAACCAATCAAACCAACATCTACACCAAATCAATCAACCACAATCAACATACTTTTTAACTCAACCATAACCAACCTATCTAAAAATGCAAACTAAGATCAACCAATCAAACCTACCCTAACCTACCAAAATCAGGTCCAACAACCTTTTCCTAGCCTTGATGCAATAAAAGAAATGCCACCTGAACTACCACTTAAAAATTTGACCTATTAACCACTAACAACTAAAAACCCTTTGGACTATGGATGAAGTCATCTTCACCCCTCCTAAACCCTCTTATTAACCAACACCTCACCTTGGGATCATTTTCCCATCTTCAACCATCCATAAAAAGAGAAAACTATGGGAACTTTCCTTCCATAAGGCTTTAACCTTTTATCAACCCAAATCATACCTTAATAATTAACCAAACTAACCCTTGGCATGTTTGCCTGAACCTATCAACCAACCAACCCTAAACTATTAGAGATTACCTTTCTCCTTCACTCAACCAAGTGGTATACCAAATTGGGGCAACCCATTTGGACACCACCTAACCTATTTAAGAGTATCCTTCTCCCCTAACAATTCAAGATTACCCTTCTCCACCAAGCCATTTAGACACCACCCAACCTATTTAAGAGTCACCTTTTCCCCCAACCTTTGGAGAATACCTTTTCTATCAACCTAACCTGAAATAAGTGGTATACCAAATTAGTGAAACCCATTTGGACACCACCCAAATTATTTAGGAACTACCTTCTCCCCCAACCATTAGAGATTACCCATATCCACCAAGCTATTACCTAACCAACCCCACCTTTTTGTCAATCCAAATATTTTCCACATCTAATCAAGTGTTGAAAAGTAATTGAGGGACATCTACTCTCCTGATTGACAACAACCATTTATGCAAGCATGGATTTGGGGCATATCAAAACCTCAACCTCCTCAAAATAATTTTATATTTGTGCACCTATTCTTTGGCTAAGCCAAGTTCCTTGTCATATTGTGTCTAACTTAAGTTCATCCTTTGTTCTTAATCATCTTCATATCCTTATCTTTAAGGACAACTGATTAAAAGTAATATTATGTGATTATCCATCATAAACCTAGCCTAATCATAAGCATGAATACCATGGATCTACCCATGACATGATCCTCATGGTACTTTTCAACATTTTTAGGTTAAATTCTCATGGTCATTTCCACTTAAACCACCTCTTATACCCATCATCAACCTCCTTGTGCTATGGCTTTACCTCCATAAAGGAAAACCTTAAACTTATATAGATAGTCTATGTCTAAACAAGTATATAAATAATTTGGGATACCAAAATATCACTTGGGTCAACATCTCTAGCATGTAGACTACTCCATTAAAGGATAGTTGCCCCAAAATAATCAAAATTGCTTGAACTTAAGGTAGATTTCTCCCTTGAAGGACAACAATCAAACATGAATAAATCCAAACTTAGACTGCTCCCTTGAAGGATGTCTAGGTTAACTTTGTCAAAAGCAATCATTTGAAGCTTCTTGCATTGATCAACTTCCCAAACATATCAAACTAAGCAATAATAGACCCTATATCAAAATTAGAACAAGTTATCCCAAGAAAGCTACAATCAAATTTTACAATAGCATCAATAGACTTCCCACCTTGATCAGTCTACACCTTGTATTATGACATGGACTTATCTATCATTGTTTTTAGGTCACCTATAGAAGGGGAAATCCATCCCAAAAATATGGTTACCCTACCTATCACCCACTACTTGTCATCCATATCCCCTTTTGACCTCCAAAAATCAAGGGATTTTTGAGCTTACTTGACACCATGTGATCAAACTACCTTTTTTTAACTATCAAACTAATAACAAAGCAAAAGCATGATAGGGGTTTATGTTTATAAGCCTATCCATGTTTCCATCATTATCTTTGTCAATTAGATCATTTATCTTCTTCTTTATACTTTCATGACCACTTAAGAAGACGTGTCTTCCCCCTTGTGAATCATTCAAACCAACCAATTTACCTAACCCAACCCTTGGAGAGCACCTTCTCCACCAAACCTACCTAACCTAAATTAAGTGGTACACCAAATTTGGAAACCCATTTTTAACACCACTAACCAAACTTTGGAGAACACCCTCTCCAACCAACTAACCAATCATCTGACCTCATCCACCTCAATGTTGGCCATTTTCAGCCCAAACTATTGGCACATTTTGTGATGACCTTGCCTTGGTCCTTTTGACTATACTGACCAATATTTCCATGTTGAACATTTTAATCTATACCACTTCATACATAACCATCTATTTTATGTCTTCTTGAGAACACTTCCTATTTCGGATACTTATAAAAATATTGACCTTGTTTAAGAGACTTGATAGGAATAACCTGATCAACTATAACCAATATTGTGGTCCAATTACCTTATCACCATTACTTCTAAAACTAACATTATTTTAACCAACATTGGTAACTTAATCTATGCATGATCTTTAATATTTTACTTAATCACATTTTATGTACATATTCATGCCTTAATGCCCAACCTCATCTACCACCCATGTCACCTACTTTCCCATCCATTTAAAATTTTATCAAACTTGAACATGATTTTGTTTAACCTTATTAACTCTCAATTTGAGGAGGATCACCTCTTCCCATACTCAAGGAAACTTAACCTTTGACCCATAATCCATTTTTGTTTTACAGCTTACTGATAAAAATTATGTGACAAAAACAGGCAAAATGTAGACACCAAAAATCTGCACACGATGGTTCTGAATGTTGAAATACCCCTAGATGCCCACCTTGGCCAAACTTCACCCACTAACCCACCTTTAACCTAAACTATTCACCTTTAACCTTTAACCTAACCTAACTTTTTAAAATCCACCTTGACCTTCCACCTTCGAATAATTGACCACTGATAGTTAGCCTAACCGCTGATGGTAAGGTTCTTAGCCCCTGAACTTATCAACTTCATCTATGTGCAAGCTAACACAACATAATTTAATATGACTACCTAATCCATTATCTAATACATCATAATCCTTGAAATCATCAATCAAAACCTCCTATGCAACCTTCTATCCTCCATCTCTCTTTATCTATAAAAGGAGTAGAGGAGGAGGTAAAAAGGATCAATATTCAAGGATGAAAGAGGATGGATAACCAATGATCTTAGAATTTTTCATTAGGATTTTGTTTTAAAAGTCTTCCTTTCAACCAACAAACTAGAATAAAATAGACATAACACTTTGCCAAAATTGCTTTGCAACCATAGACATTGTTACTCTACCAAAATTCCTCCAGACTTCATCAACATCCTTAACCAACTTCAACAACCAAAGCTTAGTATTTGTTTTCATGTATTCATTTAATTTGTTTCATTTTAACACCTCTACCTAAACCAAACCTTTCAATTGGATACTTCTAAGTCCCTCTCTTACCCTCATGATCATTAACCAACCTCCAATAACCCACATAACCTTTCTATAAATAACCCATAACCTATTCTAGCTAGAACCAATAAGTTGTCCAAACCCATAGTGACCATTGATGGTCACCCTAGCCATAGATGGTAACCCTAACCATTTATGGTCACCCTAATCATTGATGGTCACCTTAACCACTGATGGTCACCCTAACTACTAACAATCACCCTAATCATCAATTGTCACTATGTGAACTTTTTTTGACCAAAAACTAGCAAGCAATAACCAACCACCAACCTCAATCAAAACCCTATTTTCTTGGCCCCTGTCACCTCATAGACCAAAAATAACAACCTAACCTAACCTAAACATTTATTTAATGATTTATCATTCACCTAAATGTTATTTTGTTATAATACTAGCATTTCTTTAAAATCTATTTATTTCTTTAAATCTATTACTTTTATGTTATGTTATCTTTCTTATCAGCATTTTTTTTCAACATTAACTTGTATCAAAGGTGGAGCCTCCAAGTAAGTCATTTACTTATTATATCTAACTTGTTAGGTAATCCACCCAACCTTCTTAACTAACCAACACTTTTCTAGTTATCTCTTATTATAGGTCATTCTTCCCAAGCTAAAGAAGAGTATCTATAACCATCTAGATTACGAAGCACACACCCATCTAGGTTCTACTAACCTCTACCCCTTTTTTAGTTTTACCTTTCTTAAATAAATAGATAAAAATCAAAATTTGATTAAAATAGGAATCTCACAAATAATTTCTACAAATTCATCTCAATATTTCCCAAAGTGGTGAACCACTGCACTCCCAAAATAATGTCATCTCCTCCCATGGGAATAGAAAACATAGTCAAATCTAACAAGTAGTCTCCCATAGAAAGGTTAATGCTATGACATTTTCTAAAATAGTTGATGGTACTAGAATTTTTAATCATGACCTAAAATTCTAGATCTAGGTAGATAAAAGAACTAGCCAAATTATTATCGATGAATTTATGTGTACTCTCAGAGTCAATTAACACAATCACCTTTTGTTTCCTCAATAAATCCACCACCTTAATATTTTGCTGAGTATTAATGTCTAAAATTTCATGAAAATAAATAGTAGGTTGAGAATATTTAGATTCATCCTTGGGTTTTTCCAAACCTACCCTTGAATCCTCATCTTCTTCTTCCTCATTATCACCTTCAAATTAAAACAATTTTTTTCATCACATCGATGTCCTTTGATCCATTTGTTATTGAAACCAAAGCACAAACCTTTTGTACACTTATATTCAATTTTTTGAGGTGTAAATTGGGTAGGATATGGCAATGATGATGTTGGGAAAGTGTGTTCATGAACAATAGTAAAAGGTCTTTATTTGATCAACTCTTTTTCCTCAGCTAGATGTGTCCTTGGTATGGCTTCAAATACATTACTGGGATGAAACATGTGTACCTTTAATTGAATGTTATCTTTGAGGCCACCCAAAAAATAGGTCAATTAGATTTTGTTTGTGATGTCTACCACACATAAAGAGAGATTCTAAAATTGATGATGTAATCCTATAAATTCCTAATTTGACATAACTTGGTTAGTTGGCTGAAGTAGTTTTTTGAGACATTATTATGATAGTGTAACTATATATCTTCAAAAAATATAGACCAAGAATCCAAGAGACCCTTATTTTTATTTTAAACACAACCAAAAATACCAAATAAATTGTTTAGGTTCTAGATATAAAGAGGCCATGGCCACATTTTGTGAACAGGGAGTATGATGTAGATCAAATAAAATTTCAATGTGAGTAATCCATGTGAGTGGATCATTATCATCAAAATTGTGTAAGTCCACTTTTGGAAACAATGAATTCATACCATGGTTATCACTATGATTATTTAGAGGAGAAGAACCAAACTAATGTGGTGGAGGTTTATTTTACAATTGCTGAGATGAAAAGTTTGCCAATTACCCAATGATTTTATGTAATTTATCTTAGAATTTATTTAGGTCCCCTCTCAGCACTGTGAGGTCACCTTTAACTACATCAAGATCATATTTATTCACCATGACCTATAAATCTAACTTAAGTTGTTGAACTATCTCTAAAATACTTAGATTAGAAGTTTTTTACTCCATGTCATCTTTGTGAGGAGTTTTAGGCATTTTTTGTCTTTTCCCATGACCATGAGTGTTAGGCCCTGCCATGTAAAAACACTAAGAGGGTTGTGATGTGAAAAAAAATTATCTTCATATGATACCATTGTGAACACTTCACCAAGACAAATCTAATAATTGATAATGTGCATAAAGGTGAAAAATTTTGGCCCAAAAAAGTGTATTAACAGAATATAACATTGTGATCATCTCATAGAGACAAATCTAATGAATTTTAATTTTCACTTGAGGTAAAAAATTCATCCTTCTAGTGCTCATGATGCTAGATCTAAAAAAAGTACATTACAAAAACTTTCCCAAATCAAAGCTTTGATACAACTTGTAATGAAATTACTTAGATGATTCATAATAATAGAATACTTGACTAAGTCACTTTAAGGGGGTAAACTCCACAAAATTTAAATAAAAATAAAATTCAAAATATGATGATAAAATACTAACCATTACCTCCTATATATACTCTACTTAGCCATGGTTATTCTATAGGTTGACCATACTAAAAACATAGAGAAATGTAACATGATAATGTGAAGTTGTGTAAGCCACAAGTCAACCACACATATCCCTAGATACACTATAGGTTGAAGGCTTAGTAGTGGGAAATGACTAGAACTAAGAGGAATATCCAAGGTCTGAGTTTGCCAACTGTGTAAGAATGAGGTGTTATAATCTATAAATATCATCTACATTTACCCACCCCCCCCCCCCCCCCACTTTAATCTAGTAATGAAACTATTTGTTTAAAGGAGAATAAATGTGTACTTGAGTGTGTATAACACACCTTGCCTTTAGGTGAGTCCAACTTGAGTGCTTTGTTGGTGTTGACATAAAACTAATAGCATCTTATAATATATAATTAGTGTATATAATCTAAAATTTAAAATCATTTGAAATGATTGAAATTTAAAGAGCAAGGTTTAGGAGTACACCTATGTATTGATGCAACTGCCTTGCCTATTAACAACTTGATTTTAAATATGTATCACTATGAGTCACTAAAACTAAGATTAGGACAAATATATAAATCTATAAATTGCATATATTTAAGGAGATAAAGAGAGATTATAAGTCATATACCATAAACCTTGGATAAAAAGGTGAGTTACCACTTGGTGGTTAAGATTAGCTCAACTGTGCAACCCCATCATGCTTATAACCTAGTGAGTATGAGTGAACAAAGTCAAATCATACTATCAAACTAGTGAGGCTAGATGATATAATCAAGGCCAACTTGAAAACTTAGAAATATTGAGTGATTTAATCACCTTAGCAATACCAAAATTAAACCAATTATTTCAATAAATTGGCTCAATATAGTCCATAAACATCTAACCTAGTGGGTGGTGACAGTCCTTGAGAATGTTTTAAAATTTAAAATTGATTTGAATTTAGAAATATTAGGCACACATTGCATATCATATTTATGATAATCTCATACCTTTTAAGCACTATCCTAGGATAATTTGACCCATACCCTTGTTTACTTACTTATATTCACCATTCAAAAATAATTTGCACTCCATTAAACCTATCCTGATGATAGATATTCCATTACCCACTCTAATTCTACCTTTTTAGTCTTTTATAATTTAGTTAATATTGTTTATAGATCATTCTAATTCAACTTATACCTATGTCCATTTTAGGTCTACATTTCAATTATGTTAGTCCTTCAAGATCAATCTATTCAAACTACTAATGAAGGTTCCTTATTTATGTAGACATCTAAATCTGGCCACCAATAACCTCCAACCAGGGTTTTGACCAATTTCCATCCAAAATGCATTATTTGGCCTAAAAACACTAAAGCGTGCTAAATGATGTGAAACTGACATATTCAGGTGCTGATTTTGGCCAAGGTATCCCTAAATGGGTTAATGCAATATATGGGCTAGCTAACTTTGATTAGATCATTCTGAGTTAATATGCCAATTTTGCACCTGGGTACTCTAGATTGCCCTTTCTTATCAAATATCTTACACAAGACATGTGCCTTTGTTATTTGGTGTTGGTAACATCCTAAATTTGATAATGGTTCTAATGTATCTGACATTGCCTTCCAATTCTAATCCAGTCATAATCACTATCATATTTCCCATAAATGCCACAAATATCAAGATTCATGCCTCCCATGCCTCATCAATGCCTTCCTTGATTCCTTCCATACCTCTTGATTTCCACTTCCTCCAATGTCAATATGAGGATAATTATAAACTTAATTCCAGAAATTTAATTAATTCTCAACCACACATCTCAATCTTGAGATGGACGACTGAGGTTGATTCTGATCAAATCCAAAAATCTATAAATATGAGGCCTCACAATATCATTTCTAATTTTTTTTGATGCAAAGTTATAATGCCAAATTGGTTCCCAAAAGCTTCAAGAAATTAGTGTTACCATTCCAAATTTATTCCAATCCAAGCCAAGCCACAAGCCAAAGGTGCTAAGGAAAGATAGAGGTAGCCAAACTTCCATTGCCAAGGACTTCATGAGCACAAGCCGAGTAAGCCACCACTACAAAGTCATTTGGAACATCCAAGGAAGGTGAAGGAATTATTATGTTTTCATTCCTTGATTTTAATTATTTTTGTCATTTGATTTTGTTAACTAAGCTATCCTTAGTGTCTAACCCTAGAGATGTTATGATGTTAGTGTGTTTATTTTATTTTGTTTTCATTTTGGAACTAACACCATACTAACCATCCTCTCTTGATTCAAATTCCTTGATCACATAATGGCATGCCCGATGGGACCAAATGCATCTTACACATGAAGGAGATCATTTTGCAACTCTAAAATATTTATTTGAGCCTTTAAAACTCTTGCAAATTTATTTTCTAACTTTATTTTTCCATTTTTGGCTTTCACAATTTTTACATAGTAACTGACATCGACAAGAAATACCATCATCAGTTATTGACTTAACCAACATTGATCAGTAGAACTAACATCAGCCAAATCTTGGTTAGCTAGAGAAAATGATGTTGATGTTAATAACTAGTGTTGGTCACTATGTTTTTCTAAAAACACAAAACCTCTCTATCGAATGCTACAAGTGCAACAACCAAGACCTGTACAACAAATAAAAAAACCTTTACCATTGCGAACCCCTCCTCCTAGAAGAATTGTCCCTGCATGTCATGTCTTTAGTGACCTAGGAGAACCTATCAAGTATGTATTTTTCAAGCTTGTTGATGCTAATCTAATTAGTTGGCCTATACCAAAAAATTATCTGCAAGGCATTCCTTATCTTGATTGGTACTGTGAAAATGAATTTTGTGACTATCATTGAGTTAATGGGCATAATCTATGGAGATGTGTCTAAATCAAGAATATGTTGGAGAATGGGGAGATAAAATTGGATAATGGTGCTTCCACTTCCACTCAAACTCTTGGGATCTATCAAAACCCCTTTCCCTGACATAATAATCAATAGTAGTAGAATAATCAACAATAACAATAATGGCTAGTGGAAGTGGAAAAAGATAAAGTCAAAAGAAGTGGAAAAAGATAAAGTCAATACAGAGGTAAATTCTGTTACCAGAACAGAAGAGACAGAGGAAAACCAGAAAGCGGCGGAGGATGACACTGTCCAGGAAGATTCTGGTGAGGATCCAATGTCAAAGAATGAAAAGGAAATCTCTGTCCAGGAAAATATTCAAAACATGGAGATGGAAATAGATGATGGAATCAATGAGCGGGAACAAAAAAGCCAAGAAGACATCTTTGAAGAAGCTAGGAACAGCCCAATTAAAAAGTCTGAGGATTTGGAAGGGAAGAATCAGAAAGATGAAATACACACCTCTTTGACTTGGGTTAATAGTAAAGCTGAGTCTTCTTCCCAATTAGATCCCTGGTTGCGTAGGGAGATCATTGATCTCAAGAAAAAAGTGGAAACTTTGGAAGAATCTCAGAAAGCTGTTTGGAACAAAGTAAACAACATGGAAAATCAGTCAAGCGAGATCCCTATGAAGCTCAAAGCTTATGAAAACAACCTCCGAGAGCTAATAAAGGATAACAAAAAGAAAATGGAGGAAGTAACATCCAACATTTATGCAGCTGCTATCAATGTTGGTAAACGAGCCAATGAGGAGACCAAAGTACTAGAGGGTCCCTGCAAAAGGACAAGGCAATGTTCCAGAAAGAAAGACACACAAAAAGGAGCTGTGCTGAAGGGTTCCACCCAGGAAACTGCTTCGAAAGAAAAAGAAGCCATGAACTTGATATTGGAACTGGATGAATAATCTGGTCCTCCTTGGTGGTTAAGAAACTAGTACTATTCTTTGTTTTTTTCTTGTTTGCTTTTGTTTGTTGTTTCTCCAGACTTCTGTTGCTGGGTTTTGACCGGTTGGTTCGCCATGGTATCAGGACCATTCAAATCCTATTTTTGCTACCTCTTTGTAGTGTTTTTAGGCGTTGCCTGTGGGCTTGGTTTGCTCTATTTTGCTCTTTGTTATAGGGTTTTGGGGCCCCTTCAAAACCTGCTTTTACCTCTAATCTAAAACAATAATGGCCAGTATAACAGCGAAATCAATAGTATCAAAATCAAAGGCTGAACAAGCCAAATCAACAAAATTAGTAGTAAAACCCATAATGATAGAATAATGGACAAAACCAAGGTTCAAATGGTAATAACCAACAAACCTACCATGTAGTTACACATGAATACAATAGGGTTGTAGGTCATATTTTAGGGGTTAACGTTAATACCATCTCCATTACTCTTAGACCAAATACTAACCAGTAGAAACCATTGTTAAACAACAACATTCAACTAAAACACATAGATAATCCTTCTTTGACCCAAGAGTGCATACAAGAAAACAAAAAAACTAAGACTTCCCCTTTTGGTTCTTATAATGACAACTCATTCTTGCCACATGACCACATGTAAGTGCACTGGCAACTGAGACTTGTTTTGTCTGGTCCCATGCCATTTCCAACATTACTTAGAAATAATGATCTAGTATTTAATCCTAATTATGTAATCACAACTCAAAGGTTAAATATTACTATCCTAGGCACAAAACCATTTTCCACTTTGCCTATCATCTAACCAACCATTCAGCCTTGAAATAAACCATTCACTACTAACCAAGATAAGAAGTTTGATATTGTGGAATAATTATAGAAGACACTAGCATAAATTTCTATTTTAGATTTGTTATGAATGTTAATAATCCAAAATAACATCTTGAATTAGTTTTTGACCCAATCCACTATTACTAGTGACATATCCCCTGATAACTTTCAAGCTTTGGTTGGACACCTAAATCTAGCCCAATAAGTCACATTCAACCAAAGCAATATGTCTTCACTTGGCCCGCTCCATAATAACCCATTATACATAGAAGTTTATATCAGATGGAATAAAGTGAAACATGTCCTTATATATAATGGATCTGGCCTTAACATAGTGTCTCTAAAGCTCATCAAGCTTCTTGGGTACATAATGATAGATTTCCATCTAGAAATAATAACTATTAAAGCCTATGATAATTAGGAAAGAGAGTCATAAGGAATCATTAGTTTGCTAGTTATCATTGGGCCTTTAACCCATGATACACTTTTCCATGTGTTAGATCTTGATTTATCATGCATCATGATTCTAGGTAGGCCTTGGTTACATGAGATTCATATAGTCCTGTTAACAGTGCACCAATATATCAAGTTTTTCCACTCAGGGATGGAAGTGAATATTTTAAGAGATTTACACCCATATGAACACTGCAAGCATCTTGAGGCAAAATTTCAAATCTATAATTATTAATATGGTATGAATCTAGTTCCAAATAGGAGAAAGTAAAGGCCATATTTATTGATCCTTCACTAGATAATTGCATAGATCCTAATACCTTAGATTCCCTTTCTCACATGCCACCTCTTAAAGCTTCTAATCATTTCACCATTTCAGATAATGGACTGGGAGAATATGTGACTCATGATACATTTCATATTGCCAATCTTCCTCGGGATCTAAAAACCTTTGGGCAACCTAAATTCATCCTACATATGCATTGGCAACAAAAGAACAAAGATAAGGGACTTGTCACATTTTTACTAGCATTTGGCCTACGACCTGACCCTCTTGAAGGGGATGACTCATGGTTATATAATGATGTCCGAGCTAATTTTTATAACAATGTAAAGTAACCTAATCCTAATAGGATCATGGAGCATCACAAGTATGAAGGAAGAGACCTCAAACTGAATCAGTAAGGAACCATTGAGCCAAATTCCATGACTAAGTATGAAAGACCTTATGGACTTAGATTTAAACCACTCAGGGGTGACCCGACATATCTTATTAAAACTCCATCACCAATGACTAGTGATGATGATGTTGATAATGAAGTAGAGTCTGATCATAGCCTCACTTTTGATGACCTAGCCTAAACAAACCCATTTGATAACAATGCCATTTGTACTCTTACCTTGGCCATTCATCGCAATCCATTTCCATTATATTATCCCCAACTAATAGATTAGGACCAATAAGAATCCATTCTATCAATTGATGATTTCTAGAATGATGAGGCATTTTGTGATTTCTTAGGCCTTAAAGATGATGTTTCATTGAGAGATCACAAATCAAGATTCTAAATCGCATTAGATCCTACAGCCTATTTTGGAGAGTGAGTGAACACCCTTAGCTAAAAATAAATAATTAAAATTTTGAGGTCCCAAAGTGAAGACCTCTTTGAGGCACTTTTTGACCAGGGAAAAAGTAAAGATAAAGGCTACTCTAGTGGTGAAAACCTATCTCAAGTGCCATTAGATGGGGGTGATCATTTTTATTTGAATTTAGACTAGGAGACCACCAATGATAAACTTGCGTATGGATCTGAGTTCAATTTTGAGAAACAACAAGTATTTGATCAAATTATTTAAGAATTTCTAACTATTTTTGTTACATGGCCAGATCTCCCATTGGGAGACTCAGATTCATCATGCCTAGGCAAAGTTGAAGAGCAATTCTTAATAGAGGACCCTAACATAATCCAATAGTTCAAGTCATTGCCTACTATCCTAAAAGATGGCTTAACCCTTCTAGTCGAAGATAAAATAGAGGTAAATATCGAGACTCCATCAAAATTTAAATGGATAAAATTAAGTGCATCCTTCACTAAAGAGGAATGTGATGTCTTTGTAGCTCTATTGAGAGAGTTTGTAGATATTTTTGTGAGGGCCTATTCTGACATGCCAAGTTTAGACCTTGCCTTGGTTCTGCACCACCTTATGGCTAATCCTAATGTCAAACTAGTAAAACAATCTATGTAAGATGTATCCTTGAATTATTGTATTGGTTAAGAAAGAGTTGGAAAAACTCTTAGAAGAAGGATGTATTTGATCTATTGACTACTCTGAATGGATCTGTAATGTTTTACATGTTAGTAAAAATCCTAAAGGGATTATAATTTACACTAATTTTAAAGACATCAACAAATCTTGTCCTAAATATTCTTTTCCCTTACCTAATATCAACATGATCATCAATTTCATGGTAGGTTAGGAAATGCTTTCACTTATGGATGGATTTTTAGGATATAGTCAAATCAGAATAGCACTAGAAGATTAGTATAAACTAGTGTTCACCACTCCATAGGGAACATTTTTTTATCAAGTGATGCCATTTGGCCTTAAGGATTATAAAGCTACATATCAAAGGGCCATGAATGTCATATTCTATAATATGATGCATGATATTGTGGAAGACTATGATGACATATTAGGAAAATCCAAAACTAGGGATGACCATCCAACAGTGTTATGTAATATATTTGAAAGACTATGAGAGTACAAAGTCAGACTAAATATAAAGAAATGTGAGTTTGGTGTAACCTTAGGAAAATTAATTGGCTTCATCATGTCTCTTAGATGTATTAAAGTCAATCCAGCTAAAGTCCATGTTATAACTGAGATGCCACTACCAACTAATTTGAAGCAACTCTATAGTTTGTAGGGTAAGATCCAGTCCATTCGATGCTTCATCTCTTAGTTAGAGGATAAGTGTAATCCATTTACACACCTTTTGAAAAAGGAGTTGCATTTCACTAGGATGATCACTGCCAAACAACTTTTCAACAACTCAAAGATTATCCTATCAATCTGCCTATTTTATTACCTCATATCCCATGAAAGCCATTTTTGTTATATCTATCAGCTACCAACCATGCTCTAAGGGCACTCTTGGCTCAACATGATGACAAATGAAAGGAGCATGTTGTATATTATCTAATCCATACCTTGGTTACATATGAACATAACTATGCACCTATTAAAAAATCTTGTCTAGATATGGTCTTCACAACTTAGAAACTATGCCATTACATGTTGAATAATAAAACCATGAACATTTCAAAAGTAGATCCACTAAAGTATCTACTATATAAAATAGCTTTTCAAGGTAGAATGACTAAATGGATCATGTTTCTTAGTGAGTTTGACATAGATTATGTCAATCAGAAGGTAATCAAAGGATAAGTTCTTGTAGATCAACTTGTTAAAGCACCTCTCACAGACACACATCCACTCACATTTCAATTTATTGATAAATCCATCATGACCATCATTGACACACCCCTTGAGAAGCAACCCTAGAAGCTATATTTTGATGGTTCATTCACTACACATGGATCGAGGGTAGGCCTATTGTTTATTACACCATAGGGGGATCTAATCCCTAAATCATTTAGAATCCGATTTCCTTATACAAACAACATGGCTGAGTATGAAGCACTTGTTGTAGGACTTCAACAAGTTGTACATTGGAATTTATCTCATCTCCAAGTTTATAGTGATTCTCAGTTAATCATCAATCAGGTTATAGATCATTTTAAGACCAAAGATGATAAGCTAGTTCCATATAAAGCCATGGTCGATGCTCTTAAAAAACACATTGCCAACATTTAGTTTGAGCATATATCGAGGGCTAGTAATAGAACTATATATTCCATGGATACTATTGGCTCTTTGATTAGACAAATAGATAAAGCTAGAGAGTATCAGTTCCTTGTTGAGAATTTGTTATCACTAGCTCATGAACCTTTAACCATTGTCATGATTTGTGATATTGTTGGTCCTAATTCTATCTGGTACTCAGAATTTTACAACTAACTTCATGACCAAGTTCTACCACCTAACCTATCTTGAAAATAAGTCAAATCCTTCATTCATCATTCTACTCATTATACTCTACTTGGATCCACCCTTTAGCATCATAGTTTTGATGGAACTCTGATTCATTGTTTAACTTTGATAGAGTCTACACGAGCATTAAGAGAAGTTCATGAAGGAGTATGTGAAGCTCGTTCTAGTAGGGTAGTCCTATCCAAAAATATCTTGCATATTAGTTATTATTGACCCATAATAGATGTAGATGCCACTGCATATGTAAAAAAAATGTGACAAATGTCAATGACATGTTAATCTGATTCATCCCCCAGCAAAAAATCTAAAATTGATGTTGACACTAGCCATTTTCTACATGGGGACTTGACCTCATTGGGAATATTAACCCCACTTCATCTGATAGCCATAAACATATCCTTATCACCACTAAGTATTTCACTAAGTATGTTGAAGCTATACCCTTCACTTACGTGACTAAAAAGCAAATTTCCAAATTCATATTTAACCACCTCATTTTCTGCTATGATATCCTCTCTCAGATTATATTTGATAATAGAGGATCATTCAATAACAAATATGTAGACCAGCTATGCACTGAATATAACATCACACAACATTTTTCTATAGCATATTACCCTCAAGGTAATGGCCAAGCTAAGGCATCCAACAAAACCCTTGTCAATATTCTCAAAAATATTGTCAATGATGATGGTCATGATTGGCACCTCTAGATATTCCCTACCATTTGGAAATACCATACCAATCATTGTACCCTAATAAGAGCCACTCCATATTCACTTATTTATGGTACTAAATCCATCCTTCCTATTGAGGTTGAATTTCTTTCACTACACATTTCTTTCAAGCATGTCCTAGATGATCATGACTATCGAGTAGCTTACCTATAAGAGCTGGATCTACTTGATGAAAAATGTGCAACTGTGCTCAACAATCTTTAAGCATATCAAAACTGACTTAAAGGCCACTATAATATGCATGTTAAGTATAGAACATTTGAACTTGGTGATCTTATTCTTAAAGAAAACTAAAAGAATACCATGGCTGAGAAGAAGCATAAAGGTAAATTCAAACCAAACTAGATAGGGCCTTTCATCATCACTGTAGATTATGGATCAATAGCATACAAGTTTGCCACACCAAATGGAGATGAACTTTTGGAGCTGATGAATATTATTCATTTCAAGTAGTACTATGCTTGAATGCTAAGGTGCATTATCTATAAGGACCATTTTAGTTATGAAAATTTGTCACTATTCTTCTTTATACAAATACCATCCTTATCCACCTCTTTTCCATATCCACTTTTCACTTCCATCCTACCAACCCAGTATGTCCTAAGGCCTAACCTATTTGACCTTGGTTTTTTCCATTTTTTCACAATTTCAACATTGAGGTATCAGATTAGTTTCATTAGTTGGCTCAAATACTTTAAATAGAGATTATATTTTGGGACAATATGATAGAAGTTTTGGTAGTTACATCCTTCATTTGTTCTTCCTTTCTTACCACCAATCTTGCTACTAATTATAACCACCTTTGGGAAAATTAGTGCCATTATATCCTAGTTATAACTACCTATGGGTAAACTAGGGGAAACATTAATCCTTGATGTACCAACTTTCCACTTTCTATGCCATGATGTGCCTTTTTACCAACTATGTCTATTTTATTTGAATTGACTACTGCACTAGTCAAGTTCCTCCACTATAATGGTAGAACTACAGTGACTTGAGGTCCTACTCTAGGACTATATAGGTAGTACTCAATACTTATTGAGGTCAGATCAATCACCTTAAGCCACACTCTCACCTTTTTGTGAGAAATCTAAGCCACACTTTTACCATTTTTTAAGTAACCTAAGCCATGCTCTCACCATTTTGTGAGTTTGAACCATTTAGTGTCTCATCATTCTTGATTGAGTTGGGACACTCCATAACACTTCCAAAAACATTTGAAAATCATTAGAAAAGAATAAAACATTGACCACTTCTTTTCCTTAAGGATTCTAGGAACCCTTACTAAGTTACAAGAAAATCACTTGTCATTTAGTTTCCCCATCCTTTTTGGCCCTTTCTCTCATGCACTTGACATTTTTCAAGACCATTCCTCTTCTTCTATCACATCCATTCTATTTATTTTCCTTAGTTATCACATTCTTCCCATTCCCTGGGAGAGCTACATTTGGCTTGAAGTTTTTTATTGGATATTACATCCATGGAACTATGTAGGCAGTGTCCACTTACCTAGTACATATGAAGACAGCTTGGCCATCCCCTTCCTTTTCTTTTATTCCCCTTTTTTATTTTCTTGTTAAGTTGTCACTTATTTTCTATGGGCAATGTTCATATCGTTTCTATTACATTGTTCATTTGTTTGTTTTTGTTTATGTTGTTTGTTTATCTTTCTATTTATTTACTTTTAGCACTATTGCCTTGATTCATTTTATTTGTGTTCATTAGGTGATTCTTTTCCCACACTTACACTTGACTCCATCCATATTCATATTTTTACATTATCATCATGGTTTCTATCTTTGGTGCATTATTTTCTATTGAGTATTAGATTATGGGAGTTAGTCCTCATGCATATTTCAGCCAAGTCCTCATGATGTTATATCATGATGCCTATCAACACGTGCTACAACAAACCTCATCTTCAAGAAGTTTATTCAACAATGGTGGCATCTCTTTATCATTGACATCTTGATTCCATCCTAATCTTATCCCAAAAAGAGTAATTCAAGACAAAAAGAATTTCAACCTTTATTAGTTCAAATGAGCATCTCCCTACTAGTAGGTTGTTCCAAATCATCATTATCCTCTATGTTAAGTTATCATCATCCTCAACCAAGTTTAACATCTTTTTTCATTATCAGGTTCCAATGATTATAACCACCTATTATGGGCACATCGTTCCACTTGCATTTCTTAATGATTATAACCACCTTTGGGAAAATCATTGTGTTGGCATCACTTTACTTTTTTTGCCTATATAGGGGAAAGTTGTCTTGTTTGTCTATCCTAACTAGGGCAGCTCCATCTTCTCAATGATTATAAATACCTTTGGACAAATCATTGTGTTATCATATCATGTTTCCACTATTGGGGTATAATGTTTATAACCACCTTTGGGTAAACCATTGTGCACCATCCCACCTACATTTCTCAATTATTATAACCACCTTTGGGAAAATCATTATGTTGTCACCACTTTAATTTTTCTATCTATACAGTGGCACGTTGTCTTTTTTGTCTATCCTAACCAGGGAAGCTCCATCTTCTCAATGATTATAACCACCTTTGGGCAAATCATTGTGTTATCATACCACATTACCACTATTAGGGTAAAATATTTATAACCACCTTTGGGTAAACCATTGTGCACTGTCCCACTTGCATTCTCAATTATTTTGACAAGTTTTTTAGTATCATTGTGTTTTCACCCCATCATCTTTCCTTTCTTTAGTCTCCTCATTTTGCTTCTTTCTTTTCAAGGGACCATTTGCAAACTTACTTGTGCCAACCATTCCCTCAAGGGGGAATCATACAATTAGTTTACCATAGTTATAGTTCTAGGAATACATGACCTTTTCATTCTTTGAGAAGATGTTACTATCCTTATATCTTGTAACACCTTCCCAAATAGGGGCAAAATATAGACATCTAAATTTGGCCACCAATAACCTCTAACTAGGATTTTGACCAATTTTCACCCAAAATGAATAATTTGTCCTAAAAACACTAAATCATGCTAACTAATGTGAAAATAAAATATTTAGGTGCTAATTTTAGCCAATGTATCCCTAAATGGGGTAATGTAATTTATGGGCTAGCTAACTTTGATCATATCATTCTAAGTCAAAATGCCAATTTTACACTTAAGTGTTTTGGATTGCTCTTTCTTATCAAATATCTTGCATAAGGCATGTGCCTTTATTATTTGGTGTTGGTAACATCCTAAATGGGATAATGGTTCCAATGCATTTGACATTGCCTTCCAATTCTAATCCAGTCAAATTTTGGACCAATAATAAGGCATTTTGATCAATTTGAGTAATTTATGTAAAAAGTTCTTAAATCATGCTTAAGATATAATTAACCCAAATCAAGGCATAATTAATAATTCCATGTAAACTTGTTGAATACTTGTTTTTAAAAATGAATATTCAATGTCTACATCATCAAGTGACCTTATTGCGTAGGAAGACATCTCTAGGCCATAAATGCCACAAATATCAGGATTCATGCCTCCCATGCCTCATCAATGCCTTTCATGATGCCCTCTATGCCTCTTGATTTTTCCTTATTCCAATGTCATGATGAGGATAATTATAAACTTAATTCCAAAAATTTAATTAATCCTCAACCACACATCTCAATCTTGAGATGGATGGTTGATGTTGATTCTGATCAAATCCAAAAATCTATAAATAGGAGACCTCACAACATCATTTATAAGCTTTTTTGATGCAAAGTTATAATGCCAAATTGTTTCCCAAAATATTCAATCAATTATTTTTACCATGCCAAATTGATTCCAAGCCAAGTCAAGCCACAAGCCAAAGGTGCTAAGGAGAGATGGAGGTACCCAAACTTCCATTGCCAAGGACTTCATGAGCACAAGCTGAGTAAGCCATCACTACAAAGTCATTTGGAGCATCTAAGGAAGGTGAAGGAATTATTATGTTTTCATTCCTTTCTTTTTAGTTGTGTTTGTCATTTGATTTTGTTAACTAATCTCTCCCTAGTGTCTAGGCCTAGAGATGTTATGTTATTAGTGTGTTTATTTCATTTTATTTTCATTTTGGAACTAATACCATACTAACCATCCTCTCTTGAGTCAAATTCCTAGATCACAATTTATACCAATACCCTAGGTTTACCTAGCTTGAATATCATTCATCAATTTTATCCTTCACTATGGATCCTCTATATAACATAATTTGATAAGAAGGATCTTGTAATTTACTCAATCCTCTATTGGATCTACCTAAAAGTCTACCACTTTTAAATAATTTACAACTTTAACCTTGTTATTCTTAAGTCATTCACCTCACAAGGCCTATTAAAGAATCAATGCAATGATATTGAGCTTATAGAGGTTATTTTTCATAAGTTCAAACACCAACTAGATCACATAATGACCAAAAACTCAACTGAGTCCTAACTCTGCTACAAGACGGTGTGTAAGCTTTTTAGGTCTTAAAAAATAAGTTATTGTTCTAGTTTCCTCTTAGTATCCTATTCAATTACCTCTTTATTTATTTTATATTTCCTATAATCGTGATAAACCAATTTTTGGTCTATTGGTTTCTCAAAAGAGTAACTCAATGATAAACTCTGCTCTTTTAAGTTTGTGTAGGCCTAATTCTACCTTATTAAAGTAACTTGGGCTTGGTTCAACTGCCAAATGATTTATATTGCCTAATAAAATGTTTTATATTGATCACACAACCTTAACAAACCTTCATACAAAGTTTTGATCCAAATAACAAGATAAAACAAACAATTCTTATCCTTTTAGAGCAATCTCAGTAAACACCTATAGGTGGGTCAAAACACAGTCATTCATATATTGTTCCACATGGATTATTTCAACCTAAAAAAACTTTTATTATCTCAAAAACACATTATAACACCTTTCCTCACAATTTTATTAGGTTTCACTCATTCAAAATTGAGTTGTGAGTCATTTTATGTTTAAAACCCTCATTGTAGTGTTTTACATAAAACTCTAAGCCCGAGAGCTTATTAACAATGGCTTATAAATTATAGGAGATTTATGATATTTTTAACACCTATAATATGGTATTGATAACCTCTTATCACTTTTATAATATTTTAACCAAGTTCATGAAACCTTTCTCACATTTTACCATTAACTGCAAATGACTTTAAGTGCACAAAAATAGGGTTTTTGAAGGTTTCCACTACTTTGACTTCAAGTCAGGTGCAAAATCATTTCAAATATGATTTTATTTTATTCATACATTCCAAAACAATATGAAAACAATAATAAAATCAGCTATATATTTTTATTTTTCAAGAAATCATATTTATTCACACATAGACCCCCATTTGAATTGGTAGATTGTGTTTTCACTTGCTAGTCAAAATTCATACTAAAGTCATCAAATATAAATAATAAAAAAAAAATAAAAGATATTATTCATTTAAAATGTCTGAAAATATTATTTGAATCACAAATCCTTATTTTTATTGATCATTATTCACACACACACACACACACACACACACACACACACACACACACACACACACACACACACACACACACACACACACACACACACACACACACACACACACACACACACACACACACACAAACACACACACACACACACACACACACACACTCCTTCAGAATGTTACAAATACATACAAGCCTAAAGGTCTTATTGTCTCCACCTCTCCTCATGTACAAACAATCTAATTTCACATTTTTATATTTATTTTATTTGATTTTCTTATTCTCCTCCCAATATGGTATGAGCTCTATAATTTAGTCTAAACTTGGTTTGGTCCATGAAGAGTCCAAAATCCTTTAAACCATATACTAAGTTATCTTCTTCAATGTATGAGGAGTTTCTAGACCACTCTAGGGATGAATTTACATTTACATGGGGTGAACATAAATTTAAAATATGTAAATAGGCCTTATAATACCATATTATAGGGTTTATACCTTTATAAAAGTTCACAAGCCCTTACAAGCCTTTTATATTTAGTTTAAATATTCAAATTCAGCTTTTGGAGGGAAAATCCAAGTCATACTAAGTTGACTTATTCTAATATCAATTGAAGCATTCAAAATCTCTTAATTGATCATTTAATCCCTCATGGACCTCTTAACACTATGACTAAGTTCAATTTATTGTATTTATATCATTGAAGTGAATTTACTATGATGCTCCTACATTAGACTCCCCTGGTGGGAAAACATTTGAGCTCATGCTCAAATGAGATTATCTTCTTTTTCTCTTCTTCAAATTTCTCATTTTATTATTTTATACAATCTAATTTTTCCTTCCTTTCTTATTTTCCAATTATTCATGATGCATGAGCCCAAGTGACCCAAACTCTTCTTCATCCTCCTTGTTGAAGTCCAATAAAAAGGACTCCATCTTCTTGCCTTTGTGTTCTTTTATGCTTGCGCATACAAAACTATAATCATAGTTAGTTGTAAAAATTTTAGGCAACATTGCTTTTGTAATTGTTTTCATCCTTTCACTTCTGTTTTTTATTTAATATTCAATTCTTAGATCAACATCTTCTTGAATTAAGATCTTCAACAAATGCAATTCAACTTCTTTGATTGCTTCCTCATATCCTATGAAGTCCATGTCTTTTTATCCTTACATGATTTGTTGCCAAATCATCTCCTCCTCTGTAGCATATTCTTCCATCTATTTTTTTCCAACTTTGTCTTCTTGTTCATAAGGTACTACAACTTATAACATGATATCTTCTTGAATTCATTTTCATTAAGTTCCAATTTAGACACCTTATCAAACTATATATCAGGTTCCATAAATGCTTTAGGTGATTCATCTTTGTATTCATCTTCATTGAGTCTATATAATGACTCATCTTCATCTTTATCTTTTATGAGCTAACATAATAACTCGTCATATTATTTTTTTAAGGTGCCATCATCCTCTTACAACTCTACATTCATGTCAGTAAAAATACTATTATAAGCAAAAAATTAGGCCATATAATCCCTTCAAATTTTCTTTGAACCAGCTTTGCTTCTTATATGCCTTCAATGAAGCATTGTGATTCTTGAATATCTCCTTCTCCAAGCATTTCCCATTCCTCAAGGTAGCATATTTTTTTACCTTCATACATTTTTATCAAATCAATTTCACCTTCAATATAAGTATGTTGTTCACGATTGCCTTCCATCACACTCCCAAGCTTTATGTCCTAAATTTGGTCTTCTCTTTCATTCATATTTATACCTACATACACACATGACAAGAAATCATCAGGTCTAAAATTTTTAGAATTTCTTGTCTCTTTCTTATTCTCCTTATGTTTCTTTTCTAAATCCTTAGTTTCCTTCTTAGTTTGTTATATTCTTGTTGTCTTTTCCTCTTTTCACTTATCTTTCTGAGAGGCCACTGAACCATCCTATTGATTCTTATAGAGAATATTTGTCTTGACTCTTTCAAGACTTATGTCATACTTTCCAATATTACTATCATATTATTTATCTCCCTTTCTATGTCCATCTCATTCTTCATGACTTTTTCTCTCTCCATCTTTTTTTTTTGGCAACTTTCTTCCTCTAATCCCTTCATCGTCATTTCTCTCTTAGCAAGTTTATTTTACCTTACTCTCTTCTCAATACCGTAATTAGGCTTCATCTTATTTTTTACTAATATTTTGGTATCTCAAGTCCTTTGCCTTGGACTTTTCTCTCTTTTGATCTTTTACTAGCTCTATCTTTTTCACTTATCAACCTCACTAAGTTGTATGGATTACCACTCAATCTCTTTTACCTTTTATTAATTTAAGGTTTCAAACAACCTTATTTCCTCTCTCTCTTATAAATATCCTTCAATATTTCTAACCTATTCAATTTTCACCTAAAAATTATAACCTTTATGTAAATTGATTATATTTTTAAGAGATTTATTAAATCTTTGATACCAAAACTTGATGATAATCTCATACCTTTTAAGCATTATCCCATGATACTTTGACTAATACCCTTGTTTACTTAATTATATTCACCATTCAAGAATAATTTCTACTCCCTTAGACATATCATGATGATAGATATTCCATTACCCACTCTAACTCTACCTTTTAAGTCTCTTATACTTTACTTAAGACTATTTAAAGACCATTCTAATTCAACTTAGACCTCTATTCATTTTAGGTTTGCATTTCCATTATGTTAGTCCTTAAATATCAATATATTAAAACTAATAATTAAGGTTATTTATCTATACCAATACCCTAGGTTTACTGGGATTGAATCTCATTCACCAATTTTATCCTTCACTATGGTTCCTCTAGATACCACAATTTGATAAGAAGGATCTTACAATTTACTCAATCTTCTAGTGGATCTACCTAGCAGTCTACCACTTTTGGATAATTTAAAAATTTAACCCTATTAATATTAGATAAATCACCTCAAAATTCATATTAAATACTTAAATCAATGATATCAATCTTATATAGGTTATTTTTCATAATTTCAAACACCAACTAGATTACTTAATGACCAAAAACTTAACTCAGTCCTAACTCTGCTACAAGACTATGTGTAGACCTTTTATGTCTTAATAAATATTTTATTGTTATAATTTAATTAAAAAAACCCTATCAATGACCTCTTTAATTATTACATATTTATTATAATGGTTAAAAACCAATCTTTATTTTATTGGTTTCGCAAAAGAGTAACTCAATGACAACTCTGCTCTTTTAGGTTTGTGTAGTCCTAATTTTGCCTTCTTAAAGGAACTTGGGATTGGTTAAACTACAAAATTATTTGGGTTGCCTATTAAAATGATTTTTATTTATCAAACAACCATAAAAAACCTTCATATGAAATTTGGATCCAAAGAACAAGACAAAACAATCAATTCTTATCCTTTTAGAGCTTTCTCAATAGACACCTATAGGTGGGTCAAATCACAACCAATCATATATTGTTCCAAAGGGATTATTTAAACCTAATAAAACTTTTAATGTCTTCAAAACACATTATAACACCTTTCCTCAAAAATTTAAGAGGTTTCACTGATTCAAAATTGAGTTGTGAGTCATTTTATGCTTAAAAACCTTGTTTTAGGGTTTCACATAAAACTCTAAGCCCTAGAGCTTCTTAATGATGGTTTATAAAGTATAGGAGATTTATAATATTTTAACACCTTTAATATTTTTTTATAACATCTTCTCAATTTTCCAATATTTTAACCAAGTTCATGCAACTTTCTCACATGTTACTAGTGACTGCAAATGATTGTAAGTGTACAAAAATAGGGTTTTTAAAGGTTTCCACTAAAATGACTTCAAGTCAGGTGAAAAATAATTTAAAATATGGTTAGATATTACTTATAAATTCTATAAAATTATTAACACAATAATTCAATCAACTATATCCTTATATTTTTCAATAAAATCATATTTCTTTATACACAGACCCCTGTTTGAATTGACAAACTATATTTTCACTTACTGGTTAGAATTCATTCTAAAGTCATCAAATATAATTCATAAATAATAGATACATGATATTAATCATTTAAAAGGTCTTAAGATATTATTTGAATCACAAATTCTTGTTTTTATTGATCACTCTTTACACACACACACACACACACACACACACACACACACACACACACACACACATTCCTGTAGATTTTCACAAATACATATAGGCCTAAAGGCCTTATTCTCTCTACCTCTCATCATGTACAAATATTCTAATTTCATACTTTTATACTTGTTTTATTTACTTTTATTAGTCTCTTCCCAACCTAGTACAATCTCTATCTCTTAGTCTAAACTTTATTTGGTCTATGGAGAAGAGCAAAATCCTCTCAACCATATACTATTTTATCTTATTCAATGTATGAAGAGTTTCTAGACCACTCTAGGGATGAATTTACATTTACATGGGGTAAAGATATATTTAAAATATGTCAATAGGAATTAAAATACCATATTACAAGTTTCATACCTTTATAAATGTTCAAAATCCCTTACAAGCCCTTTACATTTAGTTTAAATATTCAAATTCAACTTTTGAAGAAAATCTAAGGCATACTAACTTGACCTATTCTAATGACAATTGAATAATTCAAAAGTTCCTTGTTGATCATCTAATCCCTCCTATACCTTTTAACATTATGATCAAGTTCAATTTATTGTATTTACATCATTGAATTGAATTTGTCCTAATGCTTTTGCATCACATATGTACCTTAGATATGTCTCATGTTGAAACTATGTATAATAATGATACCAATGTATATAATTTTGCCACAACTATGAATATGATTTGTGTAATTATGTGTTTTGGTAAATTCAAAATTTTTGTAAGTGTTTATAACATGATTCCAAAGCATGCCCCCACTATATATGGAGAAATTTAAAATCTAAAATAGGTACCAATGTGGAGGACATGTTTCTAAAAACATGCCCCCACTAAATTTGGGTGTGTTGAATGTTGAATAATTGTTGATAACATGTTTCCAAAGCATGCCCCCACTAAACCTTGGTGTGCCAAATACTAAATAGGTATGGAGAACATTTCCAAATCATGCCCCCACTAAATATGAAAACTATGCCAAATATGGAGAACATGTCTCTATGACATGCCCCCACTGATATGCTCCCCTTGAGGTGAGGAAAGAATATAACCTGGTAGTTACCTCACCTCAAAAGGATAATATAACTATATAATATATTAATGGGACCATGTAGCATATAGAATAACATGTCTAGGTTAATGTAGCATTTAAGTGCATAGAATAATGTGATCACATGAATGTCTAAGATGCATGATAAAGATCATGGTAATATATAGATAACAATAGGACAAACTTAACAATAAAATAAGCACACACACAAGATCACTCAAAATCAAGTCAAGATAAAATGGTCCTAAGAGACCACAAACAAGGGGCAAGTTTAAATGCCTTACAATTGAAGGAACATGACTTAGTTAAATGTCCAAAAAAGAAAGAATGAAATATTCAAATGTCTAAGAAATCACACAAAATCACAAGGGCCAAAAATAAAGGACCATATTCAAATGCTCGAACAATAAAGACAATATCAATGCAAGACACTCAAGGAAGTGCATAAATGAAATCATAATCAACCAACATAAACAGATCATAGTATCCCATGGATCAAATGTGTTAACAAAAAAATCAATTGCATAGCATATCAAGTACCCCATGAAAGATACAATCATGGATAAAGTCATGTGTAAGTACATATAATCTCAAATATGATAATTAAAGGTGATCATTCAATCTGTAACCTATGAGTCTCAAGATCAAATAAGTAGATGCCCCCAATGTCCATGTGACATGAGTAGAGGAAAGTCCCAACATCTAAAATAAGAATTGATCATGAATCTATGTATGCATGTATCACACTCAAGTATAAGTGTGACACACATGTGTATGTAGGGTTAACTGATATGCTATCCATGAACGTGAAACTAAAATAGATGCCAAGGATCTAATGTAGTCTGTAGGTGTTGTAAATTTTTTTGGAGTTTTTATTTTTTTTTATTTTGTTGGTATTTTTTGAATATTATAAAGATAAAAGATCATCTTATGATCTCATCCAAAGGATGGTCATAGGTATCTCCCCACTCAGAACTTAGTGCAAGGAATTTTTGGTAATATTAAGGAGCATGTATAGGTGTAATATTTGTCACTATAAAATATGTGATGCTCTATGTATGTATAATAGGATTATGATAACATGAAGTAGGTGTTCATGAAACCCATCTCTATGTGATCTATGGTTTCTTTAAAATAATAATAATAGTAAAAACATGTTTAGGTGATTTGGATATCTGAATATGGTGTGTAATAGAAAATGAGGATTTTATGGAATCCATTATATGTCTCTGATCTAATGGAATCTCAAGTAATGGATACCTAGTAAAGGGTATTGCTTTATGCTTACCCTTTTTTGGTGTATCAGCCTTAGTAGGCTTGATAATTAACTATTTGGGTATATATTTCATTTATTCAAGAGGATTTTTATATGGAACTCTAAAAACTATAATTCCTTGATTGGTATGGATGTATTTAACAAACTCATGCACTATATAAGGTACCACTCAAAGAGTATGGATCCAAGGTATTCCTAATAACATATCAAAGATTCATGTGGAAGGTATAACTAAAAAGGTAGTAACACATGTGTGAGATTGACCTATAAAGGTAGGTCAATCTATCTATAAACTTTCTAGGAGGTCCCATCGAATGCTCTAAATATCTAGTAGAAGGATGAAAATCATGATGAGTATAACCTATATGTGAAATTAATGTCAGGGTGCAATTTTTTTTTCCTACACCATTATCAATCATAACATTATGTATAGGTTGGTGATTAAGGAATGCTTCAATGAATAAATAATGAAGATCAGAGTCATCATCCTTAACCTCATTATCATCAAAATTAATAGGTCTTTAAACCATAGGAGCTATATGTTGTGTATAAGTACCAATAATCCCATCTAATGGGTGCCCATAATGTGGTGAAGGATGTGGATTATATGCCATTTACACTTTGGGTTCCTTCTTAGAATGGTCTTGCAAAGGATTGTTAAATATTTTATGTTTTTGATGATCACCAATTTATGAACCATATTCCTCTAGAGGATCATCAAATTTAATCTTATGGTCATCAATAAGGTCTTGGATCTTATGCTTTAAGATAAAACATATATTTGTAAAATGTCTTGGTCCCTAATGATAGTGAAAATAAGCATTCACATCACATCCTTTGGGTAGAGGTTTATTCATATCAACCTCTATAGAATGAGGGAGAGATATAAGATGACACTCTAATAACCATGGGAGTAATGAAATAAAATATTCAGGTAAGCATGTAAATTGTCTCATTGGTGTATTATATAAGACAAGTCGATTAGTCTACTATGAAACTATGTTAACTATAGTGGTTGTTTTTTTTAGGCTTAGGAGGTTTTACCTTATAATTTGGTTTGATTTTAAACTTGGTACTAGATGTAGATGCGACTAGTGTGTTTGCTACATACTTGAGTTTATTCAATGAAATAAGCTTCATTTCACTATCCCGTACATATGGCATAAGTCATCAAAATATTTGAACTTATTGAAAATAATGGACTCATGTAAATGAGAAAGAAAAATTTGATTGAATATATCTTGTAACTCTTTATCTACCATAGTATTAGTCATTTTAGCTAGCATTTTCTTATACCTTAAGACATATTCATTGATAGGTTCGTTTGTTCCTTGTTTAATTTTGGCAATTTGAGCATAGGAAACCTTTTCATAAATATTAATAGAAAAATGTGTCAAAAACTAATCTACAAGAGGTTTGAATGCTTTCACAGATTGGAGAGGTAAATCATATAACCACATCAAAGCATATTCCTTGAGGATTATTGAGAATAATTTGGTCAAAATTTTATCATTGGAGGCATATTCAAGTCATGTCACATAAAAGGATTAAATATGTTAATTAAGATCACCCTTACCATCATAAAATGTGAACTTGGGTGTAATAAAACTAGTTGTCAAATGTTGCAATGATATCGCGAGTGCAACTAAATTATGTAACAAATATTATGAATCAATAGTATAAGTAGACTTCAAATCCTTTTATTCAATGTTTGTGACCTTTTCCTCTAAGGTATTTATAACTTGAATGAGTTTTTAAACTATAAACCCATTGGGATTTAGATTAGCAAGCTGATTAGTCATCAAAGGGGATGTAATCATGGTTTGAATAGGCATAAAAACTAGTATTTGAGTTGAAACATTTTTTAGCCCCATGGTAGATGTAGTAATAGTAATTTTAGGAAAAAAAGATTGGAAGACATAATATATGCCTCTAATATATGTAATTATATTTATTGGTATGGAATTAGTTATAATACCTTCTAAGAAATCACCATCATTACGTGAAGAAGCCTTAATTTTATCATATTTATCTATTTCATCTCTTGTAACATACAAAAATGCATCCATTAAGCTCTTGTTATTATTGAGATGAGTGATCAACTCTTCTTTATATTCCATTTGAAATAGGTTTTTGGATTAATTCTTTCCATTACTTTTTCAAATGAAAAATATAATATTTATAATAAAGTATAGTAACCAGGAAAATAGGAAACACATAACCTTAAACTACATAGGGTTTGGTGCTCAAAGGTTAGGTTCACCAAATGTTTAACCCTAAATTTGGATGTGGTTCCTACTTGGGTTGATAGGGTTAAGAATATAAAAATGAAAATGCACAAGGGTTATAATTAAATCTACATCAAGCCAATTAAATTTTAAACTTAGATATAACCTGTGTTAAATTCTTTAAACTGAGATAAGCTAAAAATAGTAAGTAAAACTATGCTAGCTATGGAAATGATAAAGAAACAATGTAATTATTTTGTGTTGATGCTATAAAATTTATAGATCTATAATACGTATAAATTAAATTAGAAGAAGATTTTGGAACAATCACCAAAATTTATATTGAGTGCCTCTAGAGCTTACGAACACTAGAGTTAGCCTTGGATGTTAGCTTCAATGCTACTATTTGAAATGGATATAGGTGTCTTATATGGAATACATATTGAAAAAGGATATAATAACCTAGATGGTTCTAGGTTTATCTTTGTCTTTACTCTGATGCATTTATATCTGGGTCATGGATCATCACTTCTCATAAAATTCTAAAATCCTAGTTCTTCATCTTCATAGTGAGCTTGAACAAAATGAATTAGTGGGAACATAGTGTTGAGTTAATCCCAAAGTCCCCTATATCAATTCTTGAGATCTAGATATGTATAGGATACCTATATATCTAATACTCTGAATATGGCCTTAGATTGATGTAATTCTCCCCTACATGTTGGTTTGTGTGTGAATCATGTAATATGTAGAAAGCAAGTATAATAGTGACATAGCTTGTAACTTAGAAAATATAGCTCTTGAGCTGATATTTCATTAATTTATACCTGTGTATGTATTTTTCATATGACTGATATGAAAATAGAATAAAATAGGGAAAATTTTCTTTATCGAGTGCTTGATTGAATGTTTTGATAAGTTCCCTTGATTTGTGTTAGGTTCTTCTAGGTGAGAAATGAATGAAGAGTGATTTGAATATATACCACTCATATCAAAAAAATATCTCAAATTAAATCACTTAGTCCAACCATTAGGATATGTTTCATTTTAAAATTAGATAACTTTAGGGTATTAGACAACTACATCATGGTAGGACACTAGTGTTGATGTAAGGGATCTGAGGCTAACACTTGTGTTCCAACAATTAGAAAATAGGTGCATGCTCAAAACTTGTAGGGGTATAATATAAGCATATTTTAAGCATTTTGAGAAATATATGAGGTTTGGTTCATCAACATAAGACTATTCAAACCAAAAAATAAGCTATGGGGCACAAGATAGAGTAGATGCAAGACTTTTGAAAGAAGGAAAGGCCCAAAACTAAGAGGAACAATCAAGGTCTAATTTTTCCAAGTGTATAAGACTGAGGTGTTATATAATCCATAAATATCATCTAAAAAACCACAAATCATAGAATGATGGGATATATGAACCCCTATTCCTATTTTTTATTCATGACCATAGAGTCATGTTAAACATGCATAGGATACCATAAACTCTTGAGATCCAAATATGCAACCTATGTATGATCCTTGACAATACCACTAATTTCATATACCATATTATAAGTTTGGATCTACTTATGAGAATAATTTAGATGGGATCATAGGCTATCCTTTGCCTTTCAAATATTCGAAAAATAAAAAATAAAAAATGATTAAATTATTAAAAAAATTAAATATACCAAAAATACAAAACTGTTCAAATAATTCAAAAATATAAAAATATTCAACATTCCAATGTTTTATTATCTCCTTGGCATGTATGGTATTTGTTTTATGTTATTGTATAGTGTATAATCTCATTTATATATACACATGTTTCATGCATCTTTGAGTGTGATATAGTTATACCCAGACACATGATCTATGCATTTCTAGATGTTGGACCTTTCCTCTACCCACGTCATATAACATTGGGGCATCTACCTTCTTTGATCATGATTGATATATATTACATATACTTTTTGACATTATCATGTTTGAGTTTATATTTTAAGGCTTATACATGTATATATCTATCATATACTATAATACATAATGTTTTTGCTAACACATATATGTAGGGACTAGTATAATATTCTTATGTTGGTTGCTTATACTTCATTTATTCACATTATAACTTCATTAAGTGTATTACATTTATTGTTATTATCTTTATTGTGGAACATTTGAATATGTTCCTTGCATGTTGGCCCTTGTTCCATTAAATGTTGTTTCAACATTTGAATATGTCTTTCCATGTTGATTGGAAATTTAAATATGTGATCACTTTCAATTATGTGACATTTGAGCATTCCTCTTATATGAGGTCTTCTTGGACCATTAATTTGTATTAAATTGAGTGATATTATGTGTGTGCTTGATTATTTATTGATCTTGTATTTTTACTCTCTAGACATTGCCATGATCTATATCATACATCTTAGGACTTAATATGATCACATATTGTGAGTCAAATTGATATATCTACTTTGACATATTATCCCCATATGCAACATGATTCATACACAAATTATAAAATTATCTTATCTTTTTGAGGTGAGGTAACTATGCTATTATATTCCCCTTACCTCAAAATGGGGGAATATCAATGGGGACATGTCATAGAATCATGAACTCCACATTTTCAGAGTTTCTAGATTTAAATGGGGGCATGTCATAAAAACATGACCTCCACATTTATACTTCTCAGTATTTCCAAATTTTAGAGGGGGAATGTCATAAAAACATTACCTCCACACTTATACACTTAGTATTTATATTTTAGTAGGGTAATGTCATAAATACATGACCTCCACACTTGTACAAATTCCAATTTAGTTCCATGATTTAGATATACACTTGGGTCAGAATCTTATACATTGCACTAATTTTACATAGATTTGAAATGGATTTTTTTAGATTTATGACAAATATACTCTAACTCAGACATATTAAAGTTGCATATTCCATGATATTTCACCAAAAATTACAAAATTTAACTAATTATACCACTCATCAAAATGCATTGATTACACTAGGATGCACTGTTATCGAGCCTTTTATTATAGTAGTGGGTTCATTCTTATAGGTTGACTAGGTCAACCCTATATATTTTTTAGCCTTTGATTACTATATAGGGTCAATAGGGTTGACCTTGTACTATTTAGTGATATTTTTCACTTCGATTTTTGTTATCCTTCAACCAACCTAGCTCGAGACCTATTGATTTACCTATCAAAAATATACAAGGTCGACTGGGTTGACCCTATACAGTTGACATATTTAGATGGATTTAGGGAAATATATACCTTTATATATAAGTTCATTTCCAATAATTTTAGAATAAATAAGTGAAGTATAATAAGTGCAAATTAACATTTACTTACTGACCATTCTACTTGAGGAATAAATCTTATGGTTCCATAATTTCTTTGGAGATACAGATCTTATCTTGTGGAGAAGTCTTTTGGATGCATAGATAGGTTGTGTATCCTAGAGATTATCTATCATTTTTATCCTTACATAACACAAAAATATCTTGTGAAGAACCTTGGTCAAGGGAGAGATTGAAGATCGATGGGTTTGTCTTCAAGGTAAATATTCCTAACTTTATTTCTCCTTTATAAGAGTAGATAGATAATGCAGTTTTGATTCTCTCCCATGCATTAGGATTTTGTGTACATTGATGTGAGTATATTTATTTTATGTATGTTTAGTTTAGTTTAGTTTATATCTAACCCTCACTTTATGCCACAAGCTTTGGTAAGCATTAGATTATATTTAGTTTCTTATTTATTATAATAGAGTGAACATTAAGCCTAAGACTCTTTAAGGGTTGTTTCATGATTTTTTTAAATTTTAGTCTTTGGAACCCTTATTATCATGGCGTATTATGACAAGTAATCCATTAATCAGGTCTATTGAATCTCCATATTAGTCATGCTCCTGCTTAATAAATATATTCCCAATCAGAAGTATAGGTATGCCCTATCTTCCCTAAGCCAAGATTGATTTATAGACATGATGTATTTTTGATTGCATAAATTCTAGTGAACCCAATGTGAACTAACCCTTTCATGATTTTTTCACTTATTTCATTATTTTTATCATAAATTTACCATATTAGGTCAACTACATCAACCCAACTCTAATTTTTGTGCACAAGATTTTAGGTATAGGATACTGGATTGATCCTATCGACCTAGTATAGGTTTTTAGGATTTTAGACATCCAATATAGACTAATAGGCTGACTCAATCAACCTTATACATTTTTAGGCACTCAATAGTAGGTTTATGCAAATCTTGATTGACCTAGTCAACCCAGTTAGTAAAATTTGTAAGCATATATCAAGGTTCTTGAACAACAATCTTCATTCTCTACATCTCTGATCCACCAAGGTTCCTTTCCATCTCTCTATCTCTTTATTTATAATCTTTCCTTTTACAATTTGTAGTCTTTAAAACTACCTCCACACAGTCAACTAGATCAACCCTATTTACCTAGTTTTATGTTCTATGTGATATCTAAATAACTAGGTCAACTCTACCGACCCTGTTCATTTTCAGACCTTGCTTTTGTAGTATAGGATTAACCCTATTGACCCTATTCTATATTATATGCATACGCTATTGACTATATCAACATTGTACCTTGTTTCAAAGTTGAAATTAACATTATATGCTAGTAATTAATTCACTTTCTTTTCTTGTTGCTTGTATACTTAGAATAGATCACATAGCTTAATTAGGTGGTTTTCAATTAACCATTTAGTTTCATTATTTTCTATTTTATGCACACATGACTAAATCACAAAATCTAAATAAGTATTTTAACATTTGACTACCTAAGGCCAAATTACTTGGATTTCATCACCAAGGGGGAAGCTGACTTGATGTTTTGGTCAAGTATAAAATATGGTTAATGTTATATTATGGCTAAGAACCCAATATCATTATCATTGTGGTGCATGAGTGAGGGGGTGAGCACTAATACCAAGCCTATATCATTACCACTATAGATCCCTTTAAGCCCAAACTACCTAAAACCATCCTTAGATTTCCATTCTAGTTATTTACTGTCACAAGTTTCTATAACAAATAAAAGGAGTCAAAGGAACATCTACTGATGATAGAAGATTGGTATCAGAGCCTTGATAAAATATTGATTTGTAAGGAATTATTGATCTCTCTTATCTAAATTTTAAGTTTTCTTGCTTTGAAAATTTATTTGGGACAATATTACATCGAGTCAGTTGGTCGTTTATTAAATTTGTCATAGGCCCTTTTTGTCTCTGCAAAGATAACTCCCTTTCAAGAAATTTCTTGATTTTCAAAACCTTAACTTATTACAATGAAATTTGGAAAATCCCAAGAATCTTCTACTATTGAAATTCTGAATGAATCAAAATTTGAAGGATTGTATGAGTTACCTCTTTTCATTCCTAAACAACTCTCTGAGTGTCCTGATATTGAAGTCACAGAAGAATCCCTCAAAAAAGAAAATAGATTATATAAACCACCAGCTATTAAGGCTTCCCAAGTATATAATAAATCTAAACTTCTTAAGTCTAAGTTTGTTTATAAGTCTACTTATTTATCTTTTATGAAACCTCAAATCAAATCTGTCAAACTCACTGAGTTTTAAGCCCAAAAGATCTTTTCAAACAAATTTTTTGTCTCTATTACCAAAACCCGAGATTAATTATATCCGATCTCATGAAGATGTCAAATTTGTTCATTTTGGTCTTATCCATGTTCATATAACTCCATTGATTCCAAGAAATATAAATCCTATTTTATATTTAGCTTTGTGTGATAGATACCAAGTTATTTTTAAGCATGCTTGTCAATTATCCAATCTTGGTTGTATCAATGATGAAGTTATTTGTTTCAAGTTTTGTCCTAACCTTTCTATCACAGTCTACAATAAAGGTTGGAAAGAAGTAAAGTTTGGTTCTTTAGATTATTGGGGTTTGTTTACCTCTCTGTTTGGTCTAGATATGTTTGGAGAATTCAAATATGCTTCCATTAATATAACTATTGTGTATAGTATGACCAATACAATCCACCTCAAGATATTATAAAATTTACCTTATGCTTGTCGACTCAATGGTATAGTCTAGCTACAAAAAGGACATATTGAGTCTGTAGAGATTCCATCTGATTAGAAGCTTGATTGGTTGAAAAATGTATCTCCTAAAATGAAAGGTCAAGCTACTATGCATAAGAGTGATGGTAAACCCATCAATATTCTACCCAAATCTCTTTCTATGAATAATTCTTCTTCTATTCTTTCTCCTAACAGACCTTCTTATTCCTCTTCGAGAAGAACTGTGAAAACTAGTCATATTTTGATAGAAGATGAAGAGATCAATCAGGGACCTAATCTAAAAGATCAGTTACCTTGTACATTCATGAATCTTCCAAGAGAAGATAATCTTGAATTTTATATAGATAACAAGGTCAATTTGTATAAAGGTGGAAGATGGTCACCTCATAAAGGAATGTATAAAAAATCAAAAGGACTGGTCCAGTAATTTTTAGTAGCATTTCGAGGAGATATAGAGCTTTCAAAAGAGTATAAGCATAGAAATTATGTATCTAGATTTAATTCCCATCTCTCAAAAAATATTGATGACCTATGTAAAGATGTCTTGTTTATTAAACATAGTCTAGATAGATTAACCCTTCTTGAAGACAATACAAATCATGTCTGCCATGATATTTCCAACTCTACTACAGCCATAAATAGCTAATTGTCTTCCATGGATTCTAAGCTAACAATTTTCGAAGATAGCCTAGATTTGTTAGTTAAACAAGATCTGGAAGCTTCAAATGAAGAACCATCTTCTATTTTTTCATTTAAGTTTGAGTTTGGTTCAAATTTCAAACCTCATAAAAGAAGCATGAATATTAGTACCTCTATCATGCAAAGGCCCTAGATTCCACTACAACCATGGTATCTAAATATTGATGATACCCTTAATCCACTAAATGAAATTTCAACCTGGTGTAATGAGAGTCATTATAGTAGCATCTCATTTAGATCCACTGGCTACTACATTATTTGATTCAAACATTTTCTAGGGAATTGTCACCCAGTGGTGGGATTCTATGATAGAACAAGAACAAAACAATTTGGTTCATCACTAGCTAGATCCTCTAGCATCTCTTTTCCATTTATTTATTAATGAGTTTGCACCTCCAATTGGTAATCGAGAACTAAAATCTAAAAAATGGTTGCTCAAAATGGAGCTTTGTGATTTAAAGCAATTTGATGCCTTTGCTAAGAAATTCCACAAATTAGCTTATGCAAGTAAAAGTGTTAGTTCCACAAAAATCAAATTAAAATTTATACATGTAGTCCCTTATAATCTCATTGATAAAGTGATTGCATACATTGATCTTAAAAGTCTAACAATTGAGGACCTGTCTCTCTCTAATGTTATTGACTTCACCAAGCAATAGGCCATGCAGTTAGTCTCTGATACTAAAACTATCCAGAAGCTCACTAAGCATCAAGCATCCCATATTGCTCTTATTTTTCCTAAAATAGCATCATTTGGTTGTTGCCCATTCATATAGCCACAAAAGCAACAAAAGTAGTGTCGTAAGCATTTATCTTTCAAGCACCACTCTTTCCTGAGAAAGCATTCTTATTCTCCTCCTCACCACTTTCTTAAGAAGTGTACCACTCTGTGTCCTCAATCCAAAACACCCATCTGCTACATCTATCACAAACCTAGTCATATTGCTCCCCAATGTCACTACAAAAATTCTACTGTCAAAGTTGTTTTCACCTCCAACGCATTATCATGGTGGGATATTGTTGATACATATGAAGATCTTTATTTATAGGATGACATCTATGAACAAATTCTATATGATCTCCCTGATGAAGACTTTGATGATGATGTTGATGCTCTTGAATCATTAGCTGAGGATTTGAAGCAACCGCTCACAAATATTCAAAGACCATGGCATCATGACTATTCTAGCCTCTCATTTGAAGCTCATGGAAGATGGTCTCACCATCATAATTAAGTACTTGAATGAGACTCCAGACCAAGAAGCAGAGGATGAAGCAACTCTAGAAGAAGGTATCCCTTCATGCCTATAATGTTGTCTACTATGCAAAGGCCTTCTAAACCCCCTTTGTAGTTCTAGAGCTCTTTCAAACCAAGTGATTCTTGGATAAAGAATAAATTCACAAGCAAAGAGCCTTTAAAATAAATCCATTCACCAAAGGTCTAACCTCAATGGAATGTACTTCTACCTATTGAAGACACTGAAGAAGAAGTAGATGATGCTTTCTACTCAGACCAAGACTATTGTCTAGATAAAGGTGAATGCAACAACCTTAATGAAAAAGAAGAAACAGAAGAAGAAGTAATCTACCATGAACAAATATCAGTTTAAGATCTAGTAAAGCAAAAACTAGTATGTACAAGTATCCCTCCATTATAGATACCACAACCAGCCTATTTAACACAGTTGATCAATGGAAAGTTTGCCTAGTTTATAACTATTGAAATTAATGGTAGACTGGTAGATGCATAGATTGATACAAGTGCTTCTCTCTCCTTTTCAAAACCTTAGATCATCCAAGACTAGAATAAATTGGATGATTCTTTGACTCACAAGAGTCTAAATGTCCAAGGGAATAGTTTTGTCTATAACATGTATAAACACCAATAGCCCCTTAGAATCTAGGACAAAATATTCCATTGTGACTTTTTTGCTTTAAGAAAAATGCTTGTAGATATATTATTAGGTGGTGCTTTTATTGATAGGTATTCACCCTATGGATCTACTAAAATAAGTGTCATATTCACCATATAAAATGAAAGGCTAAGAATTCCCCACCTTATTTATGCAACTAAACAATTTCCTAGCTCTATGACCCAAACTCCTGAATTAACTATTCCTACTGAAATACAAGCCATTGGAAAAAATATTAAAGCCACTATCTATTCTAATAACCCTCAATAGTTTTGGTCAAAATCTAAGCCTAAGATGGACATCAAACTCATCAAAGGTAAACAGATGAAGATTGGGAAAAAGATCCCAATTCTAACATAGGATTACAATGATATGGAACTATAGATCAAAGAACTAGAGGCTAATGGCTTCATATAAAGATCTACCTCTCCTTGATGTTGTTTTTCCTTCATGGTAAATAAGCATTTTGAACAAAAGAGGGGTAAGAAAAGAATGGTCATCAATTATCGACCATTAAACACCATTACCCATGTTTATCCATATCCTATACTAGATAAAAGCTACTTACTGGAGAAAGTTTCAAGATGTAAATATTTCTCCCAATTTGACTACAAATCAGGCTTTTATCAAATTAGGGTCAAAGAGGCTGATAGAGAAAAGATAGCATTCAACTACCCTTTCATCCATTTTTAGTGGACTATTATGCCATTTGGTTTGATGAATGCCACAACATTTTATAAATCTCATATTGATAACATTTTTAAAGGCACTTCATATTTCTTATGTGTATATATAGATTCTATTCTAATTTTTATTAATTCTCTTTCTGATCATTAGTCCCATCTTGTAAAGTTTATAGAGCTGGTAGAAACTACAAGAATCATTCTATTTGAAACCAAAATTTAGTTGTGCAGGACAAAATGTAACTTTCTTGGAATGATAGTCCAAGATCCTAAATTGCAAGTCCAGCCACATATCAAAGAAAAGATTATCAAGTTTCCATAAAAGCTCGATAAATTGAAGCTTTAAGCATTTTTAGGATTATTAAAATATTTGAATAGCTTTTATCCTAACTCTGGTGAAGACAAGTTTATACTTCAAGAACTTCTCCAAAAGAAAAAAGCATTTCAATGGAAGGGTGAACACATAGTTGCTATCTAGAAAATCAAAGCCAAAGTATCATCGTTTCCCAAACTTCACATCCCAAAATTAGATCAGTTTCTAGTTTATATTGATGCCTCTGATATTGCATGGGGAGGAATGCTTATTTGTATATATGACAATAAAGATTTTGTATGTGAATTCTCTAGTGGATTATTCAGTGTAGATGTGATAAAATGGATCTCTTCTAACAAAGAGATTTATTCTATGAAAAATTTTCTAGAGAAGTTAATGTTAAATATTCTTCATCTACCACATTTTGTTGTAAAAATTGATTGTACTAGATTTTTGACCTTTAGAGAAAAAGATCATGGTCAGAAAGAAGGCTATGGTAAATATGTTAGATGGCAGGCATTTTTTAATCAGTTTAACTTCTCTATAGAACATATAAAAGGCACTGATAATATAATAGTAGACTAGCTAAGTAGAAATCCACCTACAACTTTAATGCACCAACCCTATCTTGGTTTCAATTTGAATAGAATATATAACCAAGGATTTACTTCTATGAACATTCTTTTCCAAGAAAAAAGTTTGCAAGAAGGGTTGCATCTAAGGTATACCTAGATTTATTATGTCGTAGAATCATATTTACAAATGTCTTTTGCAGCCTCTATACAAGCAAACTGCCATAGAAGTATAGGAGTAATCACTATTGCACATCTTAATAGTGAACTACTTTTCCATTAGTTTAATAAACTTGTAAAGCATCCCTTGTGGACATGGTGGATCAAAATAAGATCATCTCATAATGAACATATTTATAGATGGATCGTATGATACGAGCCACATCATATTCATGAAGAAGAAAACCATGATCAAGACATCATGGTACATACCATAATTCATAGATAGCTAGAATGGGAATCATATTTCTATATCAATACTTATTGTCATGCATGTGATGTTGGACCCCAATAGTGGCATCTTTCTAGTACATTCTAGCTAAGGTGTCTCTTTCACTCAATAAGTGAAGATGATCTACTTACTGAAGCGAAAGCTATGTTGGACCCACCAAGCCAGAAGTCCTCATCTAGCACGTCCAATAGTATATCACTATAGCTTTTTTTATGCTATAAATCATGATGGGATAGACACCACCTTGGCAAAGATTCCAGGTAGGACCTCCTAATTGTTATAAATAATTCCTCTCTACTAGTATTATTCATCAAAAAAATTCTAAGCTTTAGAAATATAGTAGTATAATCAAGCATATGCTCTTCTCTTGCCTGTAAAAGGAACCTAAGAATTAGAAGCATGATGTATTGTAAATTAAGAGTGTAATATTTTTTTGATTGCTATAATAGTGAAGTCGTAGCCATTCGGCCCCTGCCTACTATCACGGGTTTTTTGTAACAAACAAAAGGAGTCAAAGGATCATCTACTGATGATAAAACTTACATCTAACTTCCCATCACATTCAAAAAAATATCTTAACAATCTAATAAATATTCAAGTTGACCAATTAGTTAGCTTTTTACTTTCCAAGTTGATTACTTTCTCTTTGCTCAATTATATTTTGTATTGTAAAAACTTTCATTAGTCAACATCAATACAAGGTTTTATGTTGTTTGCTTTAATTAGATTAGCCATCATTAATCTAATTGATTATTTGTTTCCCTTCATTTATTTCTTTTCAAATTACTTGTAAAAATGTAATCTTATTTTAGTTCATAATCTGTTATAGTTTTTTAAATTTTTCCTCTCTACTGTACTAGATCGACCCAATTGACCCTGTACCTTTTTCTAGCCTCTATTCACTATATTATGTCAACTTAGTCAACCCTGTACTATTTTTAGACCCTATTTTCTCTCTTTTTGGCCTTTGTTCACTATGTTGGATTGACCCTGTCAACCTTGTACTATTTGTAGGCCTTTTTTTGTGTTAGGTTGACCCCATTGACACTGTACTATTTTTGTCATTTCTTATTTCCTTTCTTTCTCATCTCTCTTTCTTTCCCTTCATCATGGAATTTTTACTTGATGATAATATTGAGTTGTAGTCAATAAACATGATGAATTTTACCAACCCTCATAGGATCTCTCATGGATAGAGTAGGGTTCCTCTCTTGGATGCTAGTAATGTTCATATTATCACTCATATAATGAAATATGGGACCCCTCCTAATACCTCTTCACAATTTCATCCTCTCTTCTCACTAAAATACCAACCTAAATTAGATTATACCCTTGAAATGATCTTTTTTATCTCTAAATTTCCTCAACATCAAGAAAAAGATCTTTCTACTATTTATAATCTTATGATTAGTGGTCAATCCAAAGAGTCTCATTCACCTACTCCTACATTCTCAACTAGATTTAGGGGTACTACATTATTTGATTCTCAGCCTCTTCTTTTGATTATGACCCCTTTTGATACCATGACCTCTTCTTTTCTAACTTATTTCACTTCCATGCCTAGTATATCCACTAACATGGTAGGTTCTAAATTTAGTGGGCCTCTCATAAGATCCACTATCCTTAATCCTTCCACTAGTGCATCATTTTCTGCCAAACATAATCTTTCTACTAATGCTTCTTCTTCTCAACCATTCACTAATCCATCTTTCGCTACACAAGTAAATTTTGCCACTAGTGCCTCACATTCTCATAATTCCTATCAAGCTCTTTTTAACACTAATAGTGTTACCCAAGCCATGAACACCAACTCTAATGATTCTATTAATTCTAATCAAACACATCAACTATTTTTATAAACACTCAATCAAATGAATAACTTTCAAGTTCATAACACAAATTAAATGAGAGAATGCAAAACTACCTTCTTCATCTTCAATCTCATCCTCAACCAATGGCTTGGGGTATGTATAACCAGAATGTTCTCCCTCGTCCTCTTCAATATTCTCAAGGCAATCTCATTCCTCAACCTCCTTTAGTCAACAAAACTATTAAGCATCTCCAAAATGAACCTCTCACTACTCAAATTGATAACATTTATATAGGAGGTATCACACCTACAATATCAAATAATGGATAAACCAATCCCACCCTTCATCTTAAAACATTTAGAAATATTTATAAAGATTACATCAAATTGAAAACCTTTACCGCTACCAAAATTATAGCCAAAACTCTCATAGGTGATGCCTTGGATTGGTACAATCAACTTGGAACTCATTCCATTACTAGTTTGGAGGATTTAGTGAATGTTTTAGTTCAAGAATTCCAAACTAGTGATCTTCCTGAAAAAACATTGGACCACTTCATAAATTACAAACAACTTAAAAATGAAACCACTCAAGCCTTTGTTAAAAGGTGGAATACTTTTTCAAACAAATGTGAACATAACATGGCTAATGATAATATTTTCCATCTATTTACCAATGCCCTTTTTCCTAAACTTCAATATCGGGTCTACACTCTTTTTTCATGTACAGTAGAGGAGGCTATTGACCAAGCTAAATGATAAGATTTCCTCATGCATCAATTTGAGCCACCCCGACCTTCTTTAGGTCCTCATCTCTTACTTTAGAACAAAAATCACAATGTTACCAATGATGGTATTATATATTTTTATGACACCATTCACAATGTTCAATATTTTGTTCTTACCTCTTTGCCAGATGTAGCTCCCCCTACTAAAAAATATACCAATCCTCACTTATCTTCACCAAACAACATGAATGTTCATAAACCTCTATCCTCAACTAAATTTTTTAAACATTTGCCTAGGCCTCTTCCACGATATTTTGAACCTGAAATCTTGATATGATCCTAACAAGTTTTGTTGGTTTCATGCTAGTTAGGGTTATTATCATAAGACCTATATGCAACTTATTAATTTAGCTATGGACTTTCTTCTTGGTCTTAATTTTGATCACTATTCTATCATTTGAAAGCATAAAAAATCTTATGATATTGATTTCAAGGATTATAAATCACATGATAAATATTTAGCCTTGAACTAAGCCAATTCTCATTTGGCTATCTATAAAGACCCTCTTCCTAATCATCAACCTATCTAATACAATAAAGACAAAGCCACCCCTTCCAACAATAATTTAGAAAGCCTTGGTAAAACCACTTCCAAATAAAATGTGGTTAACATGACTAATATGCAAAGGGTGGTTGATTTTATTGATTCCCAACCTATCTACACTCCTTCATCTAAAACATATCATGTTATCCAATATTCTTCTCCAACTCATTTAAATGAGTTGGAGAAAGATGACCTTATTAATTCTGATGATCCAATTTCTGATTCTTCTATGGATAACACTTCCTTTTCTATTTCTACCACTCTTCCATCATCTTCTAACACTAATTCTACTTAAATTTATACTAACACTTCTACCAATTCTCAAAATCAAATTGAACTAGCTACTTCATCATCACAACATAATTTACAACCTTGTTTCAAACCTTCTTCATTATATCAACAAAAATTCCAATATACTTCAGCTTCTCCTTCTGAGGACCTCCTTAATCATTATGCACCTATATCTAACAACCTTCTTATGGGTTATGATGAGTGGGATCCCATCATGGAACTCACTAATATCCCATCCCATATTCCATTCCTTAAGTTATAAGGACTTTTCCATGTCATATAAACCATCTTATGCAACTATTGTTAGAGATAAATATCCCTCTTCCTCCCTTAGTAGGATAGGAGGCAACCTTATCTAGATCCAAAAATATTATATTATAATAATGTGAAGAGATGTCTATCAACATCGATGAAACTATGGATACTTCTCTTTCCTTAAAATTTCTTATAGCTTCTATGATTCTTGATGAGATTATGCTTCATGCAGATGATCCTCCCTTATTTATTAGTGTTCAAATAGGTGATATCCAAGTTAAGTGTGCATTGATTGATCAGGGTTTAAGCACATGCATTTCTTCTCTCAACTTAATTAAGATCCTTATATATTCAGAATGCAATCTCAAGTCTACATGCAACACCTACCAAGGATATGATAAAAGAAAATGCCTCGTCTAGGTTGTGTGTGGCTTCCCATTACTATCCTACTTATCATCATTTGTGTGAAGGTGATGATATTTAACTTTCCCCTTTTTTATAAAATCTTTCTTGGTATGTTGTGGACTCATTGTATGAGATTCATTGCTTATTCCACCTATCAATGCATTAAATTACCTCATAATGGAGCCATTTATAGGATGCAGGGTGACATTAACCCTTGGAATTTTGAACAATTCCAAGACCGTGGTGTCTTCAAGATTCTTACTCTTGAACCTTTGCCTTACATTACATTCCATTCCATGAGTCTTAACATCTTAATTTTCATGTTAATTTAATTGGAGGTTAAAATGGGCATCCCAAACTCATTGGGAACATTCTCCCTAACCTCTTATATTCCAATGATGATGAGCATGATGAGATTAACCTAAAGATTAAAACTTTTGATCTCTTGCATCACCCCATATCACAAATTCATGATTTATTGTATCCTCATTCTCATAAGCCTCCTTACGATGATATTCCCATAGTCTTTACCAAGACTCAACATTCTATTCACCACACTTCCTTGGATGACAAGGTCATCCCTACTTCCATCATTGATCTTCACACCCTGGATTATAATGATGGTTATTCTTTAGATGATCCATTTTTAGGTGGTCTTGTACTTACCCATGATAATGAGATTTTCCATTATCATTCTTCTTCACTTGAGTCTTTTCACATTTCTTCTTATCTTCTTTTGTTTATAGTTCTTAATTTTAATATTTTCCTCTTTAGCGTAGGGTAGAGATGGTGCCAACACCTCCATTTTTTTAGGAGCCTCATAGTAGTATGCTCATGGATTATGCTATGACTAGGCCTTATCATTTCTATAGGTTCTTTGATCATCATATTTAATTTACTCTTGATATTAGTGTGACCCTTCTTAGACCTTCTATAGATCCCATTCCTCCCTAAATAGAGTCCTTATTAGAGCCCATTCCCACTCCCACTATAGTTGAGCCCATTCTTGCTCCTACTATAGTTGAGCCTATTTTCACTCATACTATCACTGAGCCTACCCCTATTTCTCATCCCATTTCTCCTTCTACTAAGCTTAGTTCCATTCCTCCTCCATTACCACCTTCCCTTGGTGATGTTCTACTTCCCTTGCCTAGTATGGCTCTATTGCCCACCAAATGGGCTGATGAGTCTTCTCTAGCTTCTTCCACTTTTTTTGTACCTCATTCTATGAGTGATTATCCTAATATCACTCACAATCATATTTTTTGCTTCTATAGGATAGATAATCATTCTTCAACCCATTATTATTAGTTGTGATATTATATTGATACTTTACATCTTTTTTCTCTTTCCTCTGATAAAGCCATGCCTCCCTTAAAGGTTATACATGAATATATACCTAAGTATGGTGAGATTTATTATATGTGGCACCAATATGGCACTCATCACATTGATCATTACCGCATTCTTCATCAACACCTTAAGGATCACCTTATAGCTATTCCCAAACCTTCTTACATTCCTCCCATAGATCATTCTTGTAAGAAGGCTTTTCCTTCTTCTCCAATGGTTCCATCCCCTATTATGGTCCCTTCATCACATTTTATGCCTCCACCCATGATTCCTTCACCTATGGACCTTCCCTCACCCATAGATCCTTCTCCACTGGTGATTCATGTATCTCCTATAGAGCCCACTCTCATGCATTCCCCCAAACAACCCTTGCTTGATTTCCCTCCTCAGCATGATCCTTTAAGTATTCCTAATTTTTTAGTTGAGGATATTAGAAGAGAAGTCTTTTCCTAATTTTCATTGAAGATTGATGATACATTAATATTAGTTCATATCCAACTTCATAGATATTTATCTGATGTCTTGGATAATGTGTGTGAGAATATTTATTAGTACTTATGATCACTTTCATAGTGCCTTTACATTTTGATTAGACGTGTGATCCAATTTCATTTTTATATATTGGTTATATCATTTGATGTTGTGTCGAATTCATATTTTTATTATATAGTGATCTTACCTTTTTTACTATATCTTTCTTTTATTTTCATTTATATTTACATGTGATTGTCTTTCTTTATCATTATCTTCTCTTTCTTTCTTGATTTTTTTCTCAAAATTCACTTCTTGCCTTCATTATTGTTTACTTTTTTATCTCTATTTTTTATAGATAATTATCTTTTTGACATGGTTATACAAACCCTCTTCCCTTTGGTCCTTGTCTCCCTATTACCATGTGATCAGTTAGCAAACAATGCATCTCATTATACTTTCATTTTACCAATCCACCTTTGGACCTCCTTTTTCCCTTCTTCCTTTTTCACAAACTAAGCATATACACGATTAAGACTTGAGATCACATGTTAATTCATTGTTAAGCCTAAGTGTCTTAGTTAGTATTTGTCTTTGGTTATTAGCTTCCTTTAGCCTTATCCTAAATCTCATTCATGTCTATCACTACATCTCTCATGATTGGTCATTCCAAATACATATGGAGGAGGAATATTAAAAATCCATAAAAAGTTAAAATCCAAATCATTTTACAAAATTCAATGATATCAAAGTAAAAAATATTCCCAAAATTCAAATCACACTAAAAGATGTGATTCAAAGTACATCTCCTTCTTCTAGTCTAAGTTCAAACTCCACAATTGGCCTCACAATAGAGCTAAGGTCCTTTGGGGTGTGATAAGCTAGTAGATTAGAAAAGGAGAATAAAAAAATCTTTTAGTGCTACCTACTTTCTCATGCAAGTACCCAATCTTCACAATAGATCGATGACTCTATAAGGGGTCATAAAGTATAGGAAACACATCATGGGAAGGTAGGTCCATTTCACCTTTTCTTGTACCAATATACCTTTATGAGTTAATATTAGTAGAATGATTATATGCCTAGATTTTTTTGTGTCTATAGAGAATAGGTTTCCTTTGTACATTGATGGTCACTAGTCACTTAGTGTCTTCTCATGTCCTTAGTATGCCTCTTGTCTCCTAAGGTATTCTCATAAGATGCCTAAGTCCTTATTTTTACATTTCTTTTTTCTTTCACTATATCCTTCATATTTCCTCTTGAGAAATATTATTTTGTCTACTGATCACTCCCCTTGGGATTTCATTTGTGAGTTTTAATGTAAGACCATGGATAGGACCCGACATTCCTCACAAATTACCACCTTTTCCCTTCCTATTACCCACATCCTTTGTTACCTAATTTTTCATTATTTTTCTACCCTAATGGTGTTCTCTTTGTGAGTTGAAGTATAATACCATGGATAGGACCTGACATTCCTCACAAAATTTTCCAATAATATAAGTCACAAATAGAATTACATGTGTCAAATATGAGATAAGATGTGATTAATTATGAAGTTACACATCATTAACATGTTTCCCATCTTGATTTAGTATGTTTTATGCTTAATTCATTTCTCTTTTGCTTTTATCTTCTTATTTTCTAAGTGCATGGAAGAATCCAACCATTTCTTGAATTTTTCATACTTCCCATCTTGAATTAGTGTGATAAATTTAAGACCAATCTTTTACTAATTTTTTTTTCTCTTATACTTCCCAACGTGATTTAGTATAATTGGTTGACTTAAAAAAAAAAATTATGCAATTTTTACCCTTTTACATACCTTCCATTTTATTACATTATTTTCATACTTCCCAATGTGATTTAGTATGATTTTACTTATTTTAATTTGGTGCAAAAATCTCACTTTGGTTTAAGAACAAATTCCTTTTTACCATCTTGTTTTTTCATCCCTTGGTTCTTTATAATTAGTCATTTTATTGTTATTACATGTTATCCAACTTGAAATAGTGTGTAGCACATTATTTTTTATACATTATATTTTACCAAGTCCTTTTTGCCTATTTTATTTTTAACCATGCATGTGTTCTACATAATGCTAGAAAAGAAACCACATCTCAAATATTTCCTTTAACATATAAAACCAATATCTAATTACATGTTCTAGAAATAAATATATCCAAAACATCCACAACCACAAACATAATGATGAAAACACACATAATCAACATCAATATGCTAAAATAATACATCGTGTGTGTGTGTGTGTGTGTGTGTGTGTGTGTGTGTGTGTGTGTGTGTGTGTGATGAGTTTTGATATAATAAGCACAACCATATATAATGTTCCAACTTTATGGTTGGGCTCCATCCTATTTATCTCATGGCCTAGCCACACTACCTCTTGAGGCCTCAGTCTGACTCCTCCAAATAATATGTTGTAAAGAGGTCATCCAAGATCTTAGTCCATATACCTATCCTTATAGGTGTACTACCTATGCATGTGCCTGTACCAACTAGGTCAAGGTCACTATATATACCTATGTCATCTACTTCACTATAGCTAGATGTATAGATCTCTCCTCTATCAGGTCTTATTATGCCCATATCTTTCTTGTACCCATCTCTATTCATGGCTACATCCTCTATTTATATGTTTGTATCTACCTTGTTGCCTCTTTAACTAATCTAAACATGCTCATCTAATCTGGGGTAGATGGTATACTAGGGTCCTCTAATGCATTAGTGTCATATAATTATAGAGTCTCATCTAGGACATTATGGAGTGTTCCCCTCACAAAGGACCCCCATCTCTCCTCCTCATCCTCAGATATGCCTAAAAAATCCCACCTAGATAGATATTAGATCATTATTATATCTCACAATATCTATCTACCTCTAGTCTCTATTTCAAAATAAAAACTTAATCAATAATTGAATCATCTTTATTACCTATCTATATCTCAGCCATTATGGTCATGCCATCCATGTGACTACCTAGCAAAATCTCTCCATTCATGTGGCCTCCTAATACCTCCTCTATAGGTTACCTCCTTAGTACAAATCTAGTTATCATGGCCCATGTCTACCTCAGCCTGCATCTGAGTGGCCTCTCTATCATCTAGATCTCTTCTAGCTCACTTGATGGGTCATCAGGGATGGTGATAGTCTCCACTCTCTCATATTCCTCCTATATCCATCGATTTCATGTCATGGATGGTCATTTCTCTTCCTAATATGGAGATGGTGGTGGTATCTCTGGTGCCACTACTTCTGTACCCCTCTCCTCTTGCTTTACTCCCCATTATTCTCATTTCGTCCATGGTCAATCATGATTTGGTTTGAGAGTCAACCTCATCACTGGTGGCCCTAATCCCTTCCTCCCCCATGTCTCTCTCACATGTTAAGCCCACTACTAGAGCATCAATATCAATGTCATTAGATGAGTTAATCCCATCTATCCTAGTACTTGTACCACTAGATGTGGCTCTCTCCATTAGGTGTAGTGTCTAACCACCTTTATCCTCATTATGGCTGGTACAACTATGTCCTAACTCAACCATGTAGTTGATATGTGTCCATATGGATACCAAACTATATCTCTATGTCTCACTATCTATAACATTGATACATGGGTCATGGCTTGTGATTCTTGGTCCTCTCTTAATATCCATACTCAAGGTGACCTATCATCGATAACATGGGGCAACCCAACTAGACAATACATGGGAAACCTCTCATATTTCTAACCCATCAGTAATATGATAAGTCTTATTGACTTCTAACCTCTAACCATCACCTCATATAGATCATGTATGAGTTGGACATGATGATAAAATTGAGATCATATAGTGCTCCCTCCTCTAGGATCATCCTTATCAAGGCTACCACCAATAGTCATACCTTACCATCTGACTTGTGACATAACACTCATTGTGTCACAATCCCTATCATATATTTCTAGATATCTATAATTTGTGATGCAAAAATATTAAACATGTTAACTCTCTTGCTTATCGATATCATCTCTAAGCCTATAGCCTATATGGATAATGTTCTTTTCTCCTCCATGATATCTAGTAAACTTTGATTCACCTATGCTCCTACTAATGGTAACCCTAGGATGGCATGTATATCCTCCAAAGTAATAGCTACCTCTACCACATCCTCATCCACCTCCCATTTGAATTTGTTAGTCAGTCTTTCTCAATGTCCTAAGAACATGACTAATATATCTATGCTTAGGAGAATCTTACACATATCAGCTATCCCTCCTAGGCCTATAAATACTAGTCTATCTCTATCTCCTATTATTAGACTCTTCAATAGATCCTATAGCTAAGACACATCTACCAATCACCAAAATTTGGGCCATCCTTGCAAATCATCAAATAACAAAAGATGTATTAGATCCTTTATTCATGTATAATCATAATAAATTATTTTGACAATTTCAATCAAAAACAATCCTAAATTGCTTTAATTAATTCCCTTTTACCTATGTTTAGCCTACTTGGTCCTTTTTACCCTTACTTGGTCCTTTCGAGCCATTCTAGCCCTTATACTATTTTAGTTCTTTGGCCAAACTAGTTTGACCAAATTTCCTTATTTTTGACCTAGTTGACTTACAAATCAAAGTCAACCTTCTTATTTTCCCTTCCCTAGTAATGTGTTATCATTATGGACTTTTTAGATCAGTTGGCAAAACTACACTAAGTTAGTAGTCTAAAAAATATATAGGTTTGGCATATACCTATTGGTTCAGCAATGTATATTTTGCTTATTTTCAGCTTACTAGGTCGATTGGGTCGATCCAATTGTTTTCCCTGCTGACCCCTTACATTTTCCTCAAAAAGTGCCTTATAGAAGTTTTCTCCCTAATTCCTTCAAATCCATTTCTTATCCTAGTTTTTTCTACGTATAGAATCTAATTTGGCTTCATTTTAACATCTAGAAAAGCTAAAAATTTATTTTTTATAAAAATACACTTAATTCATTAATTTACTCTAAACCTAGCTTAGGATTCATAGTTGTATACCTGTAGTACACCCATTGCTACTCCTGGAGGTCCCCCTTGTCTAGCTTGTCATCTCCTCACCATCCTAGCTTGTTTGGTCTCCAGAGCTCTTTTTCTCTCCTTCACAAGTTAAAATAACCAAATGACTTCCCTTTGACCTTATTTAAAAAACATTTTTCAAAACTCAAATTTTGTAATTATTTTAGGTAAATTATTTGTTTTATCTAGATCTTTATTTCTATTCATCCATTTTTTAAACCATAAAATGCATTCGATTCATGATGATGTAGAGAATATTTTTCACTATCATATGCCTATATTCTAAAAATTTCAATTTTTGGCTATTTTTTGCACTAACTTCTATAGGTTCACCTATTTTTCTTCACAATGAACACCTTCACTTTTCTCTTGCAGTCACTTCTTTATCTACAACACTAAAGTAAGTAAAGGTATGTGTTTTTAAATTTTATCCTTTCATTTATCTTATTTATTGCTTACTATACTTTACTTAGCATTAGCATTATGTGTTATTATGTTCTTTCTCAAAGCACCATCTCATGTTGTACTTACATGACACGTGATGAGATTCAAGTGGGGCATATATATACACATAATATTTTTAACTTTATCAATTATTGACACTTTGTATCTTACAAGAACCTATCGAGTCTCAATCTCTCTAAGTGTATGTCTTAAGGGGTACACTAAAAAAGGGGTGGGTAGATCATTGATGCTTCATAAGATTATTGTCCCTTTTTCCACTTACCATATACACACTTGTATCCTAAAAACCATTTACCCTAAGTTTATTATTCTTTATTGTACCCATGCCAAACAGTTATCATATCATTACCCTCTATGTTCTTGTCTTGACCCCCTTTCACTAGTTGACTGTACTAGGTCAACTAGGTTAACCCTATATAGTTTTTAGCCTCTAACTACTATATAGGGTTGATAGGGTCAACCCTGTACTATTTAGGGATATTTTTCACTTGGAGTTTTTTTATCTCCTTGATTGACCTAACTTGAGACCTAGTGATTTACCTCCTAAAAATATATAGGGTCGACTGGGTCAACACTATGTAGCTGACATATTTGAAAGGATTTAGGGCAAGATCTGCCTATATATAAAATTTAATTTCTAACCATTTGAGAATAGAGAATTGAAGAAAAATGAGTGTGTAATATCCCCTTCTAAACAGGGAATATAGCAACACAAAAAATCTGAACCAAGATATAATCGTTGTTGAATAAACTCAGAAAGATCACAATAATATAGTCTCTTAATAACAAATTACAAATTGTATCACTTGTCTTTCTGAATTATTACAATTGTAGTCATCTAATATGCATATAAATATGAAATACAGTCTTGAAAACCCTGGCTTTGCAAATCTAGAAGTGCAAATTGAGTTCTGGGAAGTCTCGGCCCTTCTGTGTCGACACACAGTCGCCGTCGTCGGTCGATATCTCACCGACGTCGGTCTCTGCCGGCCGGATTTCTGCCGACGTCGGTCTTCAGTCGACCGATGTCGGTCACTGAAACCCTCTGTCTGCCGAAGTCAGTTCCTGCACTGATCTGTACGAACCCGTACGGATTCTGTACGGCTGCAAATTAAGCACAACTTCCCTATTTTTAACCCCTGATCTGAAGATATATGTCTCTAGCACAGTAGATCTCTAGCTGTATAATTTATTGAATCAAAACATAAAGCAATAAATACCTGGAATATCTGTGATAACTTCTGTGTGAAGTTATCTCTCAAACCTGAAATTCTGTAATAACTTCTGGATGAAGCTATCTCTCACTTTGGCAATAGATCAGCTGATATTCCATAGCCTCTTAATTGCACACACTGAAGAGGGAACGTTCTCCAATGCAAATGGAATCCTTGAACCCTAGGCTCAGTCTTCATAGAAGAAATTCTCAAAATCAATATCAATATTCAATAGCATACCCAATAATGGCCTCCATGAGAAACCCTTATACCCTCAAAAAGATATGCTTGCCCTAATTAGGGTTTCTTAAATTAGAATTAGGGTTTCTAATTAAAAATAGTCTAAATAATTAATATTTGATTAAATCAATCAAATATTAATATCTCCCTCAATACATGTCAGATCGACGAACCGATCGAAGCTAGTGAATCAGGGAGTGATTCCGCACATAACCATACCACAATAAAGGCGCTCCGCTGCATATTAAATATCCCTAAAAAGTAGGAGCTCAGGCCAAATGTGTCTGAAATACCCTAAATGAAAATCAAATGTAGAAATCTTGTGAATCAAAGTCGAGCCAAGCTCCATTATGACCCTCTATCCATCCTATTAGCCTACGAAGGTCGCATAATAGGCTAACCATGAACTCAGAACATGTCACCTAAAAAGGGGGACATGACAGAGTGTCAATGAACATCTACTTATTTACCATTCTACTTGAGAAATAAATCTTAGGGTTCCATACTTTATTTGGAGATATGGATCTTATCTTATGGAGAAGTATTTTGGATGCATAGATAGGTTGTATAGCCTAGAGCTGACTTATCTTTGTTATCCTTACATACCATAGTAATTGTTACCAAACAAGTTTTTGCTTTTCCCATTTAAAAGGAAATGAGAAACTAAGATAAGTGGTCTAGGGTTAGATGTTACCCGGATGTAGTCTTGTGCACCAAATTCAGACATTGTGAGAATTTCTCTTTGGTTGTGGAGGATGACACCTACAAAAGAAAGAGACTAAAACAGAGAAGGCGTTAGATGGATGTAAGGTGGACTGCCAAGCAATGCTTGATCTCAGAAGTGCAAAGACTTCCTAAAAGGGTGTCAGTCCACTGATTGATAAAGAAAATGTCTGATAAAAAGAAATAAATGGAAGACTAAGCAAAGGAAACAAAGATATGCGTACCTATATGCTACTATCAGTTTTCCACAATCACCGACGCCGGTTAGGCTGCCAGCATCAGTTGGTCAAGTCTATCAACATCGGTTAGTCTATCAACATCAGTGGGTGCAGTGGTTTTTGGTTGGGTTTTAGAGAAGCTCTGTGGTCGACAGAAGGGGTCTATGGTAGTCAAAGAGTCTGTGTAAGTTCATGGGGATACGAATAAGGTCTAAGGAAGGATTCAAGTTGAAGGCAGGGTGTCAAGAGGGGTCTGGTTAAGAGGAGGGCTTTTCAGCCTCTCTAGGAAAAGTGTCTGATTGGTCTGGTTGATAGCTGTGTTTGGTCTTGAAATATGGCTTAGAAGCAATAAAGAAAAAACTGATTACAAATACATCCTAAGCTACTGAAATGACAGAAAAAGACAAATACTTATCTCTTGCTTGGAGTAGAGGTAGAGGTGTGAACGCTTGTTGCTGATGTAGAATGCTTCCTGCACTATACCTATAGCCTGTGATGCTTGATGTACATCCAAGAGAGAGAGAGGGAGAGGTTGAGTACCTATAGCCAAAGGGTTAGCAATCAGGAGAGAGGAGGATTGATTGATTCACTGATCGGGTCTGTGATTGTCATTTCGGCCAGGGAGAGAGATTGAGAGAGAGAGGTTGAATTCTGGGCGCCAGATGATTTTTGCATTCGGGAGAAGAGGATGCAAGAGAGAAGACTATAAATTGCCTTTGGGCCAGTCTTAAGCAACTGACATCGGCGATCCCGCCAACATCGACCGACAGGTAATCAATGTTGGCATCTAGAATAACGGCAAAAAGACTAAAATTAGCCTTTCGCCCATTCTTCCAACTGCTAGGGTCAATTGGTCATGCAAAAATGGTCGAAGGTGGATAAATAAACATGAGGATTAGTGGAGGGGAAGTTGGAATAGGTCATAGGGTGATAAATGAGGGTATCCAAGGGAAAGGAATCCAAGGAGAGGAGAGGTGGCAAAGGGGGTTTGTTATTAATTTAAAATAGATGATTATTCTAAATTAATAAGTGTGTGTTAGGAATGCTAGGAAGTGGACCAAGGGGACCAAGGGGGAGTCGACCAAGGGTTAGACATGATTTTGGTGTCTACATTTGCCCCTTTTTGTCTTGTTGATTGTTCTGGACGAACTGCAAGACAAAAATAGGAGTTGATTGCCCCAGGTATGGGATTAGGTATTCCCCCTCAAAGCGGGAGTCAAGGGAAGGGAACCTAAAGTTGGGTGCCGATTTGACAGAGAGTGGATGAATACGGTGAAGATGGAGTGTGAACACTACAAAGGTTGAGATTGTGCGCATACCACTTCACGAGATGGTTAGGTCAAATTGTCACAGGTCAAGGTCGAGGAGTGCCAAAATTGAAATAATCGAGCCCCAACATTTAGTCATAGCTGATTGGGTTATTTGATCCAAGCTGTAGCTCTAATGGTCATCCTGTTCCAAGTATCCTGGGCTTAGGAAGTGCTCTTAGAAAACACAAAAATGTCACAAGTAGTGGGGATTAACTTGCTCATGATCCTATACTTGTGAGGGTCAAAATATGGGTTGCAAACAATTTTGCTAATCATTCGTGAGGTAGCATACATGCAAAAACAACCAAGGCAACGTTGTCTTGGAAGTGGTTGTAGTCGAAGGAGATAGTCGCGATCTCCATGGTCATTATTTGAGGTGGATGGATGGATGAAGGAATGGTCGAGCTAACCTCAGAAGACCCCATGTCAACTGAGTGTTGCCTACATAGCCCCGGTCTTAGGGCCTCAGACTAATGTAGTTTGAGTTGGTTGATAAGTTGGGTGATGATGGGTTGACGATTGTGTTGGTCGGGTTAAGTCGAGGTCAAAGAAAAGATGGTTTGTCCATCAGGGAGATGAACAAATGAGGGTGGCCGAGCTAACCCCAGAAGACTTCATGTCATCTGAGTGCTACCTACATAGCCCCGATCTTAGGGCCTCAGACCAATGTAGTTTAGGCTAAGTTTCAAAATGGTTGATGATTGGTTTGGTCATGTGTTGAAATGATGAGGATAAGATGATGCTACAGCCTTTTCCATACTGTGTGATGGTGTATTCTACAACATTGGTTTAGGGGTCTTTCATCCCTAGCAATTTTCCATATTCGTGATAGATGTATGCTAAAAATGAATTGAGGTCTATTTATGCTTTAACAAGTAATGGTTTATGCTTAACATAAATTATGTCTAGGCGATAGTTTCTATGTGTATTGGTGTCCATAGAAACTAGTGTGAAGGGTCTATGATGATGTATGATGTCATAATGTCATGTTGTTGGTATGAAAATGTTGGGTTGGCTTGGTTTGGTTGGAAAATGATGTGGTTGAATGTGACCAAAGTGTAGGCAGAAAGTGAAAGGCATAATCGCCCTTTCATTGACAAGGACCAGATAGATAGCATAAATAGGGGTTGTTAGAACCAAGAGCCCCATTCATGCATTACGTCGTTGACCATGGGTTGTGTTAGAGAAGTAATCAAATCGCTTTGACAATAAAGTGAGATTGAAGTCCCTTGAGTAGGTGATGTGATAGGAGGAGAGGGTAACTCATTTTAGAGCAGAGAGAACCTTGCCCCTTTTTATAGGAGACCCTGAGACAACTACAAGCCAAGTCCATGACCCCTATTTTGTTTTTTGTTTGTTTGTTTTTTTTTTGTAGACTGATTGATGTGGGAAGTCTACATAGAGATGTCATTTTGTTTTGTGGTCATTTGTGAAGCTGATCAATGCGGGAAGCTTCTAAAAGAGTGTTTTTTGTAGCAAGATTTAGTCATAGCCATCCTTCGAGGAGTGGTCTATATTTTTGCTTTATATATATATGAGGGCTTTGAATAGCTATCCTTCGAGGGAGCAGTCTATTAGCTATAACAATGATAATACAACTATCCTTTGAGGGAGTAGTCTGCTTTTTGATTTTGTGACCTTGGATATTTTGACATCTTGATTTATTTTTTTGACAGAATTTTGAGTCATGGACAAGACTATAGAAGTTCAAGGGCTCCCTTTTATTAGGACAAAGCATCCATACTTTATAAAAGGGTTACATAGGGTTTGTTTAGGGGAATAGGGTTGAAAGGAATGAGGATTAAGAAGATGGGGTTGCTCAAGGGATGAGCTCAAGTTAAATGTCAAGTGTACAAGTACTCGACTAACAGTAGAATGGTCGCAGATGCAAGGCATTAAAGGGCTCAAGTTTTAATAAGTTCCTGATCCATGCTTATGCATTTATGATAAGGTCTAAGTCAATTAGGAGCAAATTTGCCCCATTTGCCTCTTCGAGATTGGTCACGTGTTGATTGATGCTAGATGTAAGGATGATTAAGAAGTTGGTCGATGCTTGGTCGAGGTCAATTTGATGCTTGGTCGGGGTCATGATTAAAAGGTTGGTTGAAGGTTTGGTCAAGACTTGGTTGATGTTTGGTCAAGGCTTAGTCGAGGCTTGGTTGAGGTCAGTTGAGACTTGGTCGATGATTGATGTTTGGTCGAGGTCAAGTTGAATGTTTGGATGAAAAGGTTGGTTGATGTTTGGTTGAGGTCGGGTTGATGTTTGGTCAAAGATAGGTTGAATGTTTGGTCGAGGTCGGGTCGATGCTTGTTTGGTCGAGGTATGGTCAAGGCTTGGTTGAGGCCTAGTCGAGGTTTAGGATTAAAAGTGTGATTGATACTTGGTCGAGACTGGGTTGAAAGGTTGGTCGAGGCTTGGATGAACGTTAAATTCCCCTAGCGGCTAGGGAGAATGTTTGATAGATTGGTCAAGGTCAGTTGAGGCTTAGTGGTCAGATTGACTATGTTGATGTCGAATAAGGGGGTTAAAGGTGGCAAAGGGACCATAATTTGGCATGGAGATCCTGATTTAGGTGATGAGGTTTGAGAAGCATGGGTCAGTGTTGATGATTTGTCGAAGGGGTGGTTAAGAGGATCCTTGATGAGAAGGGTATCCTTTTTTTGGTGTTGATGAGTGACAGCTTTAAGAGTGCAACAATGCTCAGTGTCATGTCTCAGAGTGTGATGATAGTGGCAAAATTTAGAGTTTTTGAACCAAGATGGTCTTGATCTGGGAGTTGATGAGTGGGGCGGTGTTGAAGGTTTGTTGATAATATGGTCAAGAAGAAGGGCATCTTTCTCCAAGCATTGGTGAATGACAACCTTGAGGGCACAACAATGCTTAGTGTCATGCCCAGGCGTGTGATGATACACACAAATCTGAGTGTCATCGAACCAGGGTGGTTTTGGTCTGAGAGATTGATATGGTTTAAGAGGCAGGAGATTGATGTGAGAACACTGCAACAATTGTCATAACAACAAGGCATAAGAACCTGCTAATGGGTCTGTGTGTCTTATTGCAGTGGGGGTTGATGACTTTGGTTTGAGAGGCATAAGAGGCATTGGTTGTACCATCATTTTTGTGGGTGGTGTAGCCACACATGTAGATGGCACTTTGGTGGTGATAGGTGTTGGATGCTTGGGAGGAAATATATGTCTGATGGGTTGAGAGAGTAATGGAGGCAAGTTGCCTCTGTGAGATGTGGGAGTGGGAAGCACTCCTATTAGGGTGGATGGGTGTGGGCCCAAAATTCAAGGTAATGATGAAGGTGGGGGAGGAATTCTTTGGTGTGGTTTAGTGGCATTCTTTGGTTTGGGTTGAGGGACACCATTGTGCGAAGTGAGGTTAGATACAGGTTTGGGTTCAGATGTGGACGGAGGTGAGTGAGATGTAGCAATCTTAGGCAAAAGGCAAGAGGAAACCATGACTGGGTCTTCCTCAGTTAAAATGGGTGAAGAGACTAGTTCTTCTCTTGGTGGAGAAGAAATAGGAGAGTGTGGCTCCTCAAGAGGGTAGAGGGCAGGGATGATGGTGCCTTCTACTTGTGCTTGAGGAGTAGGCAAGGTATGGTCCTCCATTGGTAGGAGGAAAAATGAAGGTGGGGATAATGGCATAGGTATGGTCAAGGCATCCTCCAATATAAGAGGGGTTGATGGAGATCTAATAAGAGAAGAAGGCTCTTCTACCTGTGGAGGAGGTAGGTCAGGGACAAGAGGTGAGACCGTGTTGACCGTGCGTATGTCATGGTCGTGGGAGCCATTGGTCATGGTCTGGACACTGCTTTAACATGGGGGATGGTTAGGAAATGGGTGTCTAAAGATGTTGATGTTTTGATTGGGAGGCGCATTTAGGTTATCTAAAACAAGATCCCCCTTGTCTATCATGTCTTGGATGATGTTCTTGAAGGTTTGGCAGTTGTTGATGTCATGGCCTTGGACGCGGTGATAATGGTAGAAGTCATTTTCCCTATACCAGGCAGGGATGGCTTTTAAAGGGTCAAATTGAGGTGGTCAGATTGAGGACCCTCTACTTGATGAGTTTTTCCAACATAGAAGCGTATGATTCTCCAATTGGAGTGTAGTTACACTGTATGTACCGTTGTTGGAATTGTTTTATGATGCTGTGAGATGTAAAAGGTTGAGATTGGTCGGTTGTTGTCGAAGATGGTGATGTAATGACCACAGTGTTGGCCACTCCTTTGGACTTGGAGTGGGAAGAATAAGGTCTAGAAGAAGAAGGGTCATTGGCTTTTGCGTTGGTATTACGTAATTTGACCTTATCCTCTTTAATGGCATGAAGTTCAAGCTTTCGGGCCATAGTGAAAGCCTCGTTGAAAGTGCAGAATGTTTGAACCTGCAAGGTAGAAGAGATGTGCCTAGCACATGCTCGATAAAAGAGCTCGATGAGTTCAGGTTGAGGCAAGGAGAAGGAGAGCTGGTTAATCAAGCCTCTCCAACGGGCGACAAAATCGACTATTGATTCATCGTCAAATTGCCTGATGGAGTAGAGGTTTGTGATTGAGACCTTTTTGGTGATATTGATCGAGAAGTGGTCAAGGAATAATTGGGTGAGTTGAGTGAATGAAAAGAGGGAGTGACTGGTAAGAGAGATGTACCAATCAAGGGTAGCACTAGCAAGTGACATGGGGAACGTGCGTAGCAATAACGCATCGTCATGGGCTATAAGATAACCAGCTTGTCTGAATGCTTGTAGATGTTGTTGTGGGTCTTCCTTACTCTAGAAGTGAGTAAATTTAAGAAGCTCCCACTGAATGGGGTATGGTCAGATTGGGATGGAGGGATGGATGGGTTCGTTGCAAATTTGGTCATATGAAAGGACATTGCTTGAACTAGAAATAGAAGCTTCAAGACTAGACATCTTGTCTATCAGCATCTTGATGAGATCGGCTAACAAATTGGTAGATGGGGCACCCCCTAGGTTGTGAGGCACTTGGAAGGTGCTAGAAGAGGCGTATGATGTAGTTAGTTGCACTTGTATAGGTGCAACGTACGAGTAACTAGTCATTGGGACAAAAGTGGAAGCCAGGGGTGGTTATGTCATGAAGGTAAAAGGCATAAGTTGACTAGATACCACCAAAGGTGGTTGCGTGATGTCATTGGCAAAAGGGGAGGTAGACACTCCTGCATTTATAGGTGCAAGAGTGTGTGGAGTCAAGACAATCAAGTTTTGGTATGATGTAGAACTTGGTTGAATTGTGTGTGGTTAAGGGGGTAATGAAACCCCGATGGAGGTCAGTCCAAAAATAAATGGGGAGGCCAAACTTTGCGTATTGGCCATGGTCAGGTTAATGGTTGAGGTAATAGTCTGAGTCATAAAAGGCTGGGTAGCGGATGGTGTTGATGTCATCACCGTTTCACCCGAAAGGTCTCGCATTTAGTTTCTTGCGAGGTAGTGTTGGAAAGCTTTGACATTGTGGTCAAGGAGTCTCTCAAAGTTTGGGTCCCCTTCGGGGAAAATTGAAGGTTGATTGGGAGTTAGTCGGGTAGGAGTTCGTTTGGTCTCTGAATGATACTCCATTAGAGGACTAGGCATAGATGGCGAAGGCGGGAGTGGTTGTTTCCCTGCGTGGTCAAGAAGAGTCTTGGTTTGACTGCATGTCAAAACCATTCAAGGCAAGAAGGTTCAGGTTATAGAAACTATGTTTTTTAGTTTTAGAAAACTAGGATGGATGCTAGATAGCAAGAAATTTGGGTTTAAGCCTGCTGTTTAAAGAAAAGAATTTTGGACAGTGACCGATGTCGGTAAAAAAACTGATGTCGGTGATATAGGCTGCCAATGTCGGTCAGATGACCGACGCCAGTGAATAAAGGTGCCGACGTTGGTGGTAAAACCAATGTCAGTTACTGTGTTTTCCAAAAACTCAGAGATTTGAAAGTTTTTGGAAAGAAAAGAACGTCCTCACTAGCTCAAAAAACCAGATAGGAACCGAAAAAAGATGGAGACAGACATACCCTAAGCGGTAAATCCTAAGAATCAACTTTTAGAATCATGTTGGCTTATGCCTTAGAGTGTGTTGGGGAGGTTGGTTTGTAGAACGGGTCCTAGAAGAGGTAGTCTAAAGATGGTTTTGGGTTAGTTTCGGTGCTCAAGAGTCTGTGTTAGGTTCCGTACTTGGCCTGGTGCTAAGGAGCAAGCTCCCCTCACTTCATGAGCCCAATGGTAAGCTAGTCTTGCTTAGCCAATATATACTTCCCCTAGAGATTATCTTCTGCCAGAGAACAGAGTGGGCTTTCCTCTTGGTAGTGAAGTCCAAGTGAGATTGCCGGGATGGGTAAGGTATCCACTGGGTGATGAAATCCCAGTTGGGCCTTGTCTCAGGTAAGTTAAGATGTTTGATTTGTGCAAGTGGTTTGGATGTGTAACATAACTGGTCTATGATTAATTCATAATGTAGTTTTTAATTACTAGATGTGGACTAAGTATGCAGTCAAGAAGAAATGAAATGCAATGTATTTTAAGCCCAAATAGAAATGTGAGTTCGGATGTAGACAAATGGAGAAAGGGTTGAAGAGTATGACTTTTGACTAGTCTAAGATGCAAGAAAGGAAAGAACAAGAATGATTCTTTTTAATTTTTACTAATAGTGTCTTTTGGAAGAGATAGAAGAAAGAGATGTAAGGAGAAACCTAATGCACCCTATATGAAAAGAAAGAAAAGAACCCAAGGAAGACCCTAGGGTCCCACCGGGCATGCCAAAATGTTTCCAAACAAGTTTTCACTTTTCACATTCAAAAGGAAATGAGAAACTAAGATAAGTGGTCTAGGGTTAGATGTTACCCGAATGTAGTCTTGCACACCAAATTTAGACATTGTGAGAACTCCTCTTTGGTTGTGGAGGATGACACCTGTAGAAGAAAGAGACTTAAACAAAGAAGGCGTTAGATGGATGTAAGGTGGACTGCCAAGCAATGCTTGATCCTAGAAGTGCAAAGACTTCTTGGAAGGGTGTCAGTCCACTGATTGATAAAGAAAATGTCTGATAAAAAGAAATAAATGGAAGACTAAGCAAAGGAAACAAAGACATGCATACATGTATGTTGTTGTCGATTTTCCACAGTCACCAACATCGGTTAGGCTACCGACATCGGTTGGTCAAGTCTACCGACCTCGGTTAGTCTGTCAACGTCAGTGGGGGCAGTGGTCTTTGGTCGGGTCTTAGAGAAGCTCTGTGGTCGACAGAAGGGGTCTGTGGCAGTCAGAGAGTCTGTGCAAGGTCACAGGGATATGAATAAGGTCTAAGGAAGGAGTTAGGTTGAAGGCAGGGTGTCAAGAGGGGTCTGGTTAAGAGGAGGGCTTTTCAGCCTCTCCAAGAAAAGTGTCTGATTGGTCTGGTTGATAGCCGGGTCTAGTCTTGAAATATGGCTTAGAAGTAATAAAGAAAAAATTGATTACAAATACATCTTAAGCTATTGAAATGACATAAAAAGACAAATACTTATCTCTTGCTTGGAGCAGAGGTAGGGGTGTGAACGCTTGTTGCTGATGTAGAATGCTTCATGCACTGTACCTGTAGCTTGTGATGCTTGCTATACGTCTAAGAGAGAGAGAGGGAGAGGTTGAGTACCTGCAGCCAAAGGATTAGCAGTCAGGATAGAGGAGGATTGATTGATTCACTGATCGGGTCTGTGATTGTCGTTCTGGTCGGGGAGAGAGATTGAGAGAGAGAGGTCAAAATCTGGGCGCCAGATAATTTTTGCATTTAAGAGAAGAGGATGTGAGAGAGAAGACTAGATATCACCTTTGGGTCAGTCTTAAGCAACCGACGTCGGTGATCCCGCTGGCGTCGACCGACAGGTAACTGACGTCAGCATCTGGAATAACGACAAAAAGGCTAAAATTAGCCTTTTGCCCGCTCTTCCAACTGCTCGGGTCAATTGGTCATGCAAAAATGGTTGAAGGTGGATAAATAAATGTGAGGATTAGTGGAGGGGAAGTTGGAATAGGTCATAGGGTGATAAATGAGGGTATCTAAGGGAAAGGAATCCAAGGGGAGGAGAGGTGGCAAAGGGTGTTTGTTATTAATTTAAAATAGATGATTATTCTAAATTAATAAGTGTGTGTTAGGAATGCTAGGAAGTGGACCAAGGGGACCAAGGGGACCAAGGGGGGAGTTGACCAAGGGTTAGACATGATTTCGGTGTCTACATCAATCTCTTGTAAATCACCTTAGCCAATGGAGATATTGAGGCTCAGTGGGTTCATCTTCAAGGTAAGTATTCCTAACTTTATTTCTCCTTTATAAGAGTAGATAGATAATGTAGCTTTTCTTATCTCCCATGCATTATGATTCTGTAAACATTGACATGAGTATATGTCTTCTATGCATGTTTAGTTTAGTTTTTTTTATTTCTAACCTTCACTTTATGCCACAAGCTTTGGTGAGCACTATATTAGATTTACTTTCTTATTGATTAGAATAGAGTAAACATTAAACCTAGGATTCTTTTAAGGTTGTTTCATGATTGTGTTATACTATAGGCTTTGAAACCCTTCCTATCATGGTGTATTTTGATATGTTATCCCCTAATAGAGTCTAGTAGATCCCCATATTGGTCATGCTCTCGCTTAACAAATGTATTCCCAATTAGAAGTGTTGGTGTTCTCTATCTTATCTAAGCTAGGATTGATGTATAGATATGATGAATTTCTCATTACATACACCTTCCAATCTTCCTCTTAAAATCTCCAAGGTTTAGGTCTAAACCTTTTCTATTTTTTATTCTTCATAAGGAAGCATCATTACCAATTTAAATAATCAAGAGGCAACATGGTTATTTTTCATGCATTTTAATTATTTCAAATTTTAAATTATATGCATTGATTTATACTATAACATGCTCTTAGTCACAAGTCATACACAAGAAAAGCACTCAAAGTGGGATAATTTAAAGGCAATGTGTGTTATACACACCCAAGTACACATTTATTTTCTTTACACTAGTAATTTCATCCTTATGTATTGCTATATTGAATAGGGGTAAATGTAGATACTAAAATTGAATATTTATAGCATATTTGTCTTGTACATTTGACAAATATCAATTAAGGCTCTACCCTTTAGTTATATACCTCTCTATTATCAAAAGGCTCGCATTCATCATCTCAATGTGTCTAAATGCTTATCTCTTAGTCTAATCCATATCATTATAAAATGACTTGGGTCACTTGTACTACATAAAATGCTTAAAACTTGATAAACATCATGCATTGTTAGTTTTAAATCCATACCTATTTTCTATACCTTTGGACACTACCGACCACAAAGGGATACTACCACCAATAGTAGTGTCTAGATCCTTATCTAGTTTCTAGTAGCCAAAAGTCAGCCAAATTTCAAATGATTCAAAACCAATGGTACATCCTTATCTATTGTCTATATTTGATGGTAGTGTTTATGGCCATACAAGTGCAATTTTTATAATTTGATGATTGATCCAGAATATTGATCCTATATATTTTATACTTGTTTCCAATTTAGATATGATTGCACATAGTAAATCAAGTATCATTGTTTCTCATTTATTGTAATATATTTTAATAACTATACTTTACTATTTTTATTAATTTTAGTTGTATAAATTTAGAATATTGTTTATCTAAGTTTTCTATTAATTGGCTTGATATAAATTAATTTATCACCCTTGTGCTTGAACTACTTCTATAATATTAACCCTATCCAAATCTATAAAAATATAGGGTTAAATAATTTCTCTCATACTACTATTATAGGTATCATGATTTCATGCATTTGTATTGCTCATATGGTACTTTCTATTGACCATATCTCTATATCAAATCATTAAAACTTTTCAACATAAGAGAAATGAATGGTTGTCAAAGATTATGTTTTTAGTTTTGTGGAGATCAAAAGTTTTTATATGAGTATGAAATCATGTTTGATATTGGAATTAATGGAGATATTTCATTAAAAATTATTTGTGATGAATTGATGATTTATACAGAGGTAGAGAAACCTAAAAATACTAGATTGCATATCAAAGTATCCATGGCTAAAAAGAATGAGTGACTAACTAAAGGAAGCATATAGTTATTGTGATGGAAAAAACCTCATCTATATATTACAACAAAAAAGCTTTGTTTTGTTTAAAAATTAATGGATATAAAAATTAGAGAATATTGATTAACACGAGGAGATAAAAACATGGAATAAAGTTTGATAAAGTTAGAGTATGTCTTTGAATATGCCATCTATTGATTTTAAATGTACTTGTGTATTTTAATTTCATTCCCCATTTTAATTGAAACTACTTTCGTATCTTTTTCACATGAACATGAAAATTCTTAAGTTGGGGGGTGTGATGAGGCCTAGAATTTCCCCTTGTACTACTTATTAATCTTTCATAAAATGCCTTCCTCTATTGTTATCCATGCCTTTTTGGACTACACTATATTGATACATGCACATAGTATATGAATAGTGTATATGCACATTATTTTGGTTAAAATTGGTAATTTTTAGATAAATTATTGTGATTTGATGGCTTTAATTTTTACGATGTTACTAATAAAAAGTGAATAATTCATAATACACATTTCAATGTTTATTATACCCTCAACTATGAAGGAGAGAGATCTATTTGACTTGTTTCCAACTTGTATCAAGTGGCTATATATGTTTCAAGACTAAAATGGACTAGTTTAGAAATAAAAACAATATCAACATCAATGTTATTCCTAATTCTAAATATTATTATATTTCAACTATTTAGGACTTATCTAAATGTAAATCCTATGTTGTTAAAGAGGTGAGTATAAAAAATCAAGGTAGAAATATGAAATAAACACAACCACTTATATGTAATAGAATTGACTTAATTTGACCTTTCTGAAAATAGCAATAAATAATGTAAATAAGAACTTAACATTAAAATGACTGAGATGGATGACTTGGAGGCTAAAATCTGAGGTAGAGGCTAGTTTGAGTGTCACAAATAGGATTTAGGTGTCAAAACCCATTTTAAAGAGTAGTTCCCTAATTGGATAGTAACACCATGTGGCACTAGTGTCCTTATTTTTTGTGGTAGTGTCCTCTATGTAGTACTATTCTAAGATTTTAGGTGTACTTATATTTAGGTATATCAATATTCTACCTACATGCATAAGTTATGGACCCATGTAGATGACCTATTTTGACTAATTTTATGTACAAACCCTAATCCTTCATGTTACTAGGGTAATCAGTTGATACAAGCTAAAAAGTGTGTTTGTTAGTTAGGTAGGTTGGACATCCTCAACACCCTAATATGATGGGAGTTACCTACATACCAATACTCTAAAGAGGGATCAAGATCCACATAGTTATCCCCACCTAAGTGTTGGTGCAATTACAAATGAATCTAGTATGCTTATAGACTTGAATGTTTTGAATGTGTTGAGACTAGAAATATAAACAATCTAAGCTTAGAAATGTTGTAGATGGTAGTATGTAGAAGTAGGGAATAATAGGGATCGATAACCTTAATTATGCATAACTTGTTTTGAGTTTGTATGTGTAATTTTCATTTAATTTCCATCTAGTGGTTAGAGGGATAAAATTCATGTATAAATAGTAATATGGTGCTTGTACAGGTATTAAAATAGGTATAGGTTAACCCTAGGTGGTCTAAGATTTGAAAATATATTTTTTGTGAAAAAGGAGGGAAAGGCTAGTGGAACCAAAATTGGGACACTAGTGCCATGTAATATTATTATCCTTATTATGGTGCTAGTGTCTAAGTGGCATAAGCCAAGGCAAAAATGGCTAGGATGTAAGAATGAGGGTATGGGACTACTTTAGGGATGTGTGGGGATGCCTGTGGCTTATATAAAGGATAGATAAGTGTGAAAATAGGCCCTAAGATAGGTCTAGGGATAATATAGGGATAGGTGGTCTCAAGTATCACTTTTAGCACTCAAGTATCATTTTTAGGTGTTTACATTACCCCCCTCCTTTATTCTATAAATTCAATAGATAAAAATGATTGGGATAAATAAAAAATAAGCATACCTAGACTTATCTAAGAGGTAAAACTCATGAATCTATATCTATGTATGTGAATCTTACTTCATTATGCGTCCTATAAGTGAAATGTGCATAGATCGCTCCTTACTTAATAGATATCAAAAGTAAAGTTAAAAGTGAGTAAATAAGTAAAATTAATTAAAGAGATAAAAATCAATAAAGGGATAAGAGAGAGGAAAGGAAAAAATACACCTCATTAGGTGTACAAACCAATGCATAAACCTAGTGACAACTTATGTGTGTATGTGTAGTGATCAATCAATGAATAACTTGGACTAAGTTGATGGCTTGCTCAATCCCCATTATGGGTGGCTCAAGAACTCAATCTATATTTAACTCCATCATTTCCCACCCCTTCTTGGTGGGTCATGACTCATTAATAACTTGGATTAGACTAACGGTGTGTCTAACCCTCTCATGTCGGTGGATCAAGAACTCAATTAGACTATGAATCCATCAATGCCTACCCATGTGAAGTAAATGCATCTAAAATTGAAACTACATGATATAATTGAAAATGTCTAATTAGAGATGTCTAACTAGAGATATCTAATTGGAGATGTTGGCTCTATGACCATTCAAGTATATTAGGTGACTCTAGGCCACTCAGGAATACTAACATTATATATGGAGTAAGGCATGAATTTGGTCTATAATCTATAACATGGTGTCTGATGTATATAGTGTAGAGAATGACATGGAGTTTGTCATTCCATATGATCAACTAGTGTGTAAGTGAGCATACAAAAATAATGTTCCATGCATATGCCCCCAAATCTAATATCTAAGTATATGGATTTTGGAATGAGTTGTAATAATCTATATCTAAGAATATAAACTATAAATGGGAATGGTCATGTCATGCTTGATACCCTCAATCTGAGCAAACTGATATGAATATGACCTAAACTAAGCCAAAATTAGTAAATATATAACTAAATATATACAAACTTAGATTGTACATATTGTAATTTTCTACCCAATCTATATTTTTATGAAAGTGAAGATACTATATTATAGTGTCATATATTAGACAATAGCACCATGTGGCACTTGTGTCTCAATTTAGGTGCTAGTGTCTAACTGTTCTAATTTTCATGCAACTATATCTAATTTTTGTGTCATTATTTCCCATTGTGTTTACCTAATTCTAATTTTTTTAATATGAGTTTGTATACTAAAAATTGTACTCTAATTACATTATAATAGATTGATCTTTGTGACAAACCCCTATGAATTCCCCCTCTTTTAAGGGGAATTGTTAAACCTATGCAATAACTATCATAAAAATAAAATCTCTATAAAATGTGTGTTAGCTAGAGAAAATATGATATCTACATAATAATCCAATATAATTTTCATACATAACATGAGAATGTAAAATTATTTGAGCATAAGTGTGTAATGTGTGATGTATGTTAGATCTAGCATTCATAATGTTGTCAAGATAGATATAATAATGTATGTGAATAATAAATTCAAGTAATAACTAAGTAGGTACCTATAGGGATGGGGCATGATGTCCATCATGACACCCAAGTAGGAAGGGGAGATACGTGAGGTCCCTCATGGCATCTAAAATTGAAATGTGTGATAAGCAAGAGACAAGTGTCATGGCCATGATGCAAAAAGTGTCATGGTCATGATGCAACAAGTGTCATGGCCATGAAACAAATAAGAAAGCATACATAAAACACATATAAGGCACATAAAGTAGGCCAAGGGGACACAATATAAGGGACATGGGCACATATCACTAAATCTAAGAAAGTAATACATATAAGGACATGTTCAAATGTCCACATACACAAGTAATAAGCAATTTGGCTTAAAGACACATATAAGGACATGTTCAAATGTCTACATACACAATCAATAAGGCACACACAAGGACATGGGAACATGTCCAAAACATACATATAATGGAAAGAAATGGTGTGGATCATAAAGCAATGGCATATTTAATGCCCTCAAATAGAAGAAGCATATAGACACAATCAATTTTAAACTAGAAAAGCTAGAAATTAAATTATGCATGATCATGTAATATAAATCTATGTAATATCTAAGAGGTACATACGCTGAGTATAAAATAATAGTAGTCGACAAAAAATTTGAGTAAGTGTAGCATGATCAATCTCAAGATATAAAAATGTTAAATCAGTGATGTAGATTTTATAAATATGTAACTTGGTATTGAAACAATGTATGTGGTGCCCCCAAATGGGTAAATGTGTCAAATGAATAACTTGTGTATTTGTGTATATGCTCTCAATAGGTAGATAATAATAAATTTGGATTAGTGCAGTGGACCTAAGTCCTATAATCAATATGTAAGCACTCAACAATAACAAGTGAAGCATGTATGTATGATAAAATTGACTATACTGAAATAACTAGCATATGTAGCATCTAGAAAATATAAGAGATGTAAACAAGAAAAGGAATACAATATATAATTTTATGTTTTTTGAGTAAATATTTGAATGGTTTGATGTTTTGACATATTATATTATTTTTATATTTTCTATAGATAAGCTATGTACAATCAACATGAAAATGAAACTATACACAAAGAGCGAGAAGTAAGGAAAATATGTACAAGAAGGGAGGAACAATACTAACTGATGAGTCTCATGGGAGACTCACTATCAATGTGGCTTGTGTCAAAAATAGGAATGGTAATCTATTATGCAATGTGATTACTATGTTGTAGTTGAATGGTGTTGTAGTATGTATTTAAGTATTGTTCATCATCAAAATCATAATAATCATAACTTGTAATACTAGTGTTGACTTATGTTGTATCTAGATGAGCAAAGGGAATTAACTCATACTGTGGAGTTAACCTTTTTGAATTGTGCTTTCAAAAATTGATTGTGATTTTCCCTTTGAAATTGTTCTTATTGTACGCATATGGTGTTGTGGAGGCTCTTTTGCTAGAAAGCCTTTTTTGAGAATTCTTGTTGGCTTAGCATGATTTTAACTTTGCAACTTAAGTTATTTCTCTTTATCTAACATTTCTTATGTATCCAAATATTTTACCTCGATAAATTATAGCTTTTAATGATTTTACTAAGGCTGTTTAATAAATCCCAATCCTTTTTTACCAACATTATCAACTACTGGAATAGGAGTAGTGACACCTTGGGCCTACTTGTCCAAACCTTGACTGTGATAATCAAACTATTGTAGATATTTTTGACCAAATTCATACTCCTTTGAAAGTTGAGCTAAAAGGCAGATTTGCATATTTTACTAGCTTTATTTATGCTTATTTTATTTTTTCTTGTTCAGATTGTGCTTTGTGAACCTTTTATTATTCTAAGTCATGTGTTAGTAACCATTTTTGTGTTGTTTCTAATTTTGACCCTTTTTGAATTTTTAGATGCACCATTGTGTGTTTTTTGGATGATGTGTCACTATGTGAGTCATCTATATCCATTATCTAGTATGTTTTCCTTTTAAATTCTAAACATGAAATAGTGTGGTGCCTATGCATTCTATGATATGCACAATAATATCTAGATCTCCTCATTAGGTGTAGAGGAGGTAGGTTGATCAAATTAGCTTTAATAATTTCACTTAGTATCTCACTAAAAATATTATTAGACCCTTATAAGATTTTTGAATCACATATAATAGATTCATTGTGTTTTACTTTATGATTTGGATATGAAACAATTCTAGGCAAAACTTTGCTAGGTGTAAATGCATATACATGGTCTACACTAGCATATTTTGAAACTTTGTACATGTAATGTGATTTGTCAATAATGTGACCTTTTAACTTAATAATTGATTTTAATTCTATACTTATAATATTATCTTGATCATACTGATAATTTGATCCCTTAAAGTCTCACAACTGTAAACCCTAGTTGCTTTTAATTTAACATGTAGGCATACACCCTATAGGGGAGATGTGGAGGTGTGGATAGGTTGAGTATGGGTATTGGTAATAATAGTATAGGTTGTTTCATCTCATGGAGGAGTGATAACATGGACTTGGTTAGATGGAAGGTAGTTATCACTCCCATGGAGATGAGGAGGAGAAGGAAATCCTTTCCTATGCATACGATATGACATTGAAACTTGAAACATAGTTGTTAGCTTATATGTTAAATCCTTTGTGTGTAAGGGTTTATTTTTTAATTAAATTATGCATAAGAGAACAATAACATGATAGAGATAGAATGAAATATGAAATACATTTCAATTGATATAAATTTAGCATCAAATTTAGTTCATTTTGAATTAGAGGATACAAGCATGTAAATGAAAGTATTAAACTTTGTAACAAAAAGTGATAAACTTATTCTATCATGATTATATCAAAGAAAAATTAGAAGATATATGGATTTAAAATCTGAGTATGGGTCTTAGAAGGTTGGAAACATAAACCCTAGGTTTATCTAGGGTTAGGGTTTGTGCAATATTCAAATTAAGTTGTGTTCACCAAATGTTTTAACTATTTAGGACATAGATGAATGTAAATCATATATTATTAAATATCTGAGTATAGTAAATTAGGGTATAAATATTCAATAAACATAGTCATTGATATTTAATAGAATTTACTTAACTTGACCTTTATAAAAATAGCAATAAATAATGTAAATGGTAACTTCACTCAAAAATAATTGAGACAGATGATTTGGAGGCTGAAAATTGAGGTAGAGGCTAGTTTGAGTGTCACAAACAAGATCTAGGTGTCAAAACCCATTTCAGAGAGTAGTTCCCTAATTGGATAGTAGTTCTTTAAGGATAAATTAGTTGGAAAACGACTGAAATAGATGATCTAGAGGCTAAAAATTAAGGTAGAGACTAGTTTGAGTGTCACAAACATGATCTAAATATCAAAACCCCTTCTAGACAGTAGTGCTCTAATTGGATAGTAGCACCATGTGGCACTAGTGTTCTTATTTTTGATAGAAATGTCCTCTATGTAGTATTGTTCTAGGATTCTAGGTACACTTGTGTCTAGGTTTGTCAAGTTTGTTCCTATGTGCATGAGTTCTAGACCCCTGTAGATAACCTATTTTGATTTATTTTATGTGCAAACCCTAATCCTCCATGTTACTAAGGAAATCAGTTGATACAAGATAAAAAGTGTGTTTGTTAGTGGGGTAGGTTGGACATCTCAACACCTCATTTTGATGACATTTTCCTACATACCAATGCTCTGAAGAGGGATCAAGCCTGATGTAGTTATCCCCAACTAAGTATTGGTGTAAGTGTAAGTGAAGCTAGTATGATTATAGAATTGAATGCTTTGAATGTGTTTGATACTAAAAATTTGAGGAATCTAAGTTTATGAATGTTATAGATGATACTATGTAGAAGTATAGTAGAATAAGGATTGATAACCTTAATTGTGCATAACTTGTTATGAGTTTGTGTGTAATTTGCATTTCCATCTAGTGGTTAGAGGGATAAAAGTCATTTATATATATTGTTTTGGTGTTGGTGTAAGTGTTAAAAGAGGTCTAGGATAACCCTAAGTGGTCTAAGATTTGAAAAGATATTTGTTTGTGGAAAAGGAAGGGAAAAGATAGTAGTGCCAAAGTTGGGACTCTAACAGCATGTGGAGCTATTATCCTTATTATGGTAGTAGTGTCTAAGTGGCAAAACCTAAGGCACAAAGGGTTAAGATGTAAGAATGAGGGTCTAGGATTGCTTTATGGATGTCTAAGGATGCTTATGTGAAAATAGGCCCTAAGATAGGTCTAGGGCTAATCTAAGGATAGGTGGTCTCAATTAGCACTCTTATCACTCAAGTATCATTTTTAGGTGATTAGATACTACATATTTGGATTCCCTTTAAAAAGTTATACACTTTCAAAAAAATGGCATCTCATTTTTAATGTGTTGACCAAATTTTGACCCCAAGTCAAAACTGGTCACCCCTTCTAGATTGAGACCTCATAGGGTTGTAAAATGATTTTCATGGTCTTGTCATAGTCTTAAGTGGTCTTAAATGGTTCCATATGGTTATATTTATCCTTGTCTAGAATTATCCAAGTTTTGATTTTAGGTTCACTTGTCTATTCCTATGGGTCAAGTACAAGGTATTGTATGGTTAAACATATTAAAAGGGTTTAATATGGCCTAAGTTAATTATAAAAGGTTACGTGGATGTAATTAATATCATATTATTATGCACTAATCTTTTATTTAACTCTCATATGCAAAAAATGCTAATTTGGCCACCTTTTGGCCCATGTGAAAGAGTTAGACATACCATCCCAAGAAAAAAATGTTTCAAGAAGATTCCTAACATTTTTGGTGTTATAAAAAAATTAGAGAATGTTCATGGATAGTTAGATTCTAACAACATATATAGTTCATTGCCTAAACTTGGCAAAAATATACTTTATAAGCACTTGTGTGGCCTTACAAGATCAATTTTTAGTTGAAAATAATTTTTAAGTCTCTTGGGACCCCTTAGAAAATTTTCAAGATTTGGATCAAGTTTTAGCTCAAACTAACACTCCAAACACCTTTTCTCCTCCATCACTACCTTCACAAGCTTAAGAAGGCAAATTTGAACTGAATGGTATGGCCAAAGAGAGAGAGAGAGAGAGAGAGAGAGAGAGAGAGAGAGAGTTAGGAGATAAAAATTTGGCAATTTTAAAGGGTATTATCAAGATATAAATTAATTTAATTGGTTTTTATATTTTTGTCCTCTTATTTATAAATGATTATTAAGAGTGATAGTAGGTCACTATGGCATATCCATCCGAGAGGGGTCTGTTCTTTCACCTTTTTATCTACTCAATAATTTGATGGAGAGGAATGGTTTTGAGGGTGGTTTTTATACTTCAATTATCTCATTTTAATGGTAGTTTTATTAGCCAACTCATTTTATGAAGTGCCTTCACTTGGAGGAAAAATGTCTTTGTGTACAAGCTATTTTAGTGGATCCTGTTATAAGTTTTAGTTTTATCTTCATGGTGGTCACTCTCAAAGGTTTATAATGCCTCAAAACTCATGTAAGATCCCTTATTTTCATGTATTTCTTATGATATTGGTTTGAGATGTGTTTCTTGTCTAAATCCTTCAAGTGTGATCACTCTTTGGAACATGGCTTGTGTTTAAATAGTCTACTATGAGTTTGATTATCATTTTGGCTCAAATACCCATGATATATCATGATGTAAGTTCTTGAAATAATATTTTAATATTGAAATCATATAAGATCAAGATAATATTCTAATACACCTAGTGAGAGCCAAGTGTTTCATTCATATGTAATTGTATAGACTCTAGAAGTAGATGGGAGATGCTCAGAGCTATGATAGAGACTTGATATGTATATTCATGCATTTATGTATCTATTACTTCCCCACTTCTATCATCATGAGCTCAAAATTACTATTTTCTACAAGTCCCTACACATAGAACATGTATATATATGATGACTATATATAGTTCATACAGATCAGTTAAGTAGCTTTAAGGTTACATGACAAATCCTAGAATCTTTGTGTACCATTGAAGGAGTGATATATAAAGTGTGTGGTGGTTAAAAGTGTTGAAATTTTTAAGAGCTCAAGAACTAGCTCTTTATAGCCTATACAATCAATTAGAGACCTACAAATCCTAACCTGTAGGTCTTCATTGTGAATTAAATCAACATAAAAAGAAAAGATTCAAATAGTGGAACCTAACCTCATTGAAGATGAAAACAAATTATAAATCATCAAAGAATAACTAAGCCACTTACAGTCAGGATGAGAATGAGATTGAGTTGATAGTCTAATTAAACACCTACATGATTGTGTATAATATTGTGTACTTGATGGAAAGAGACAAGTGATTTGATAATATTAAAAATTGAAGTTTGTAAACCTTATAATACAATGACAATGGAATAATCCATTTTGATCTAATAAACATTATGCTGAGTGAAAGGAGTAAGGTCTAGAACATAAAGTATGCAGTCAAACCTAGCCCTAATGAGCACCTATAACCATGACTCAAAGGTGTGGGGTAAAACTATTATAATGAGGGGAGCATAGGTGTTGAGAGAAGATTAGATATAAATTGATATTTTAACTATTTCAAAGTCCATTGAGGAGTTAGTGATGAGAATGGTGAACTCATAAACTAGAATGTAGTCAAGTGATTCTCAAAGGTCACCTATAAGTTACACCTAATGCAAACGGACCTTAAGCTTGAAGAAAAGGGGTAGAGATATGTTTGAAAATAAATCTAAGCATAAATGGGAATTAAAATAGGTTATAATTCAAAATCCATCAGTGATGTGAATGTTAGGACTTATAACATGTAGTATGCAATCAAGTGATCCTAATAAGAACCTACAGGTGGATACATAAAGAGAATCTAGTCTTAATCTTGAGCAAGACCTGATAATATGGTGAAAGAGAATATAAATCCTACATCATATGGACCAAGTAGGTCATAATTTTAGTTTTAGACCAAATTAAACTTGAAAAGGATTGATTAAAACTAGGTTTCAATTCTCCATACATGGTCAAGCATAAACTACAGGTTTGCCTACTCATGTAAGGGTTTTGCTTGATTGAAGCAAGGTAATGGACTAATAATAGATTTAAAAAGGAAAAAATACATTTTAACATGGTTTCATAATGTCATGAATATCCCATATAACCCTTAGATTATATTATAGAGGCATGAAACATTGATTAGTCTTATTTTAAGGTATACACAGTCACATACAGGCTATCCAACCAATTAGGAGAATAGATTTATGATTTGAGACCTCCATAGGCACAATCACACCTTATGATTTGGTAGATAGGGTGTTAATTAGTGTTAAAAATCATTAAATGTCATTTAAAGGTCACATAAGTAGTGTATATACCCATTATTTTATCTCAAACCTTGTCCACTTTATTAGCAAGAGGTAGTCATGAGACTAAGGGGTTTATTTGAGCTTAAAATCATAAAAAAAGTATGAAAGACCTCATGGAGGTTCCCTGATGTAATTCCCAATCATAAAAAATGTTTCCATATTATTTCATGAGCACAAAGTCTCATTTTTCAATCCAAGTGCCCTTAAGGGCTAGCACAGAGATGACAAGCCTAAACCCCAAGACCTCTGACTAGTATACCAGATGCATAAAAAGGAGTGTTAATCACTATTAAATAATTTATAACCATGTTAAATATTTTTTTGGAGGTGTATGAACCTCTCCCAATAGTGTAAATAAGTTTTGAGGCCCAAAACCCAATTTAAACCTATCTCGAGCTCAAGAAATATTAGGACTACTACCCGATGAGTAACTTCAAACACTCACACCACCTCTCACAATTTGCATGGTAATTTAAACCATTTTTAATATTTGAGGATGTTATTAAATAAAATTTTCCAAGTATATTGAGTTTAATTGGTGATATTTTCTTTATGAATAATTGTTAAGACCCCAAATAGGTCTTAAACCCTCCTAAAACCCTAATAGTGACTAGACAAGGAAAAAATACCTATAAAGCACATATAATACCATATTTTTCTCATAAAAGCTCTTTTATGTTATTTATGACTCCAATTAAGTTCCACACATGTACTTTGATGCTAATTTCACTTGTATTGACTATCATAAATGCCTTATTTTGCATGATTTTTAGTGTTTTATAGGTGTTCTAAGAAGGGGAGAACTTTCGAATCATTAAATGAGGTATTTTTTTAGGTTTTATAAATATTAAATCCCAAAATATTTTATATTATATTTTTTAGGTGGTCAAACTAGGCCCTTTTTCCAAGGTAGTCTTAAACAGGCTCAAAATGAGACTAGGTGACAAGGTGATTTCATGGTTTGCATACTTATATAGGGTCTCAAGACCCTAAAACTGATATTTAAGTTTTTTATATCTTATTTAAATTTAATAAAATTATTTTGGGTGATTTAACACATGTGGTAGATGTCTAGAGCAATAAAATAGGGTCCTAAGCAAGGAGGCCTAATTTAAGAGAGAGAAAGGCAAAAAAGATGGACTTCCACTCAAATTCAGAAGATAAAATTCGACATGGAGATATAAAAACATAATGGGTCATATAATATTCCATTTTTTTCTTAATATCATCCATATAAATCCTTATAAAAGGAGGTTTACAAGTTTTTAGGGCTATAAGGAAAATAGGTCTAGTGAAGGCTTAAGGAGCAAAATGAGTTCTTAGGGGTTTTTCCAAGAACCAAAATGGTTTTTTTAGTCCTAATAAAATATTTAAATACCATTAATGGAGATATTATTAATTAAATAATATTAACTTGAGTTTTAAGCCACTTGGATTGAGTTAGGCATGGGAAATGAAGAGTTTCATGACACCTATACACATGAATGATCGAATGTCAAATAATAGGAGTTTATTAAGGAATGGAATATGTATAATGATTTTATTTATATAATTTCATTGTGAATTCATTAATTTAAAGTCCATTTTTCACTCCTTTCATGTAAAGAAGGGCAATTTTCAAGAAGCTAGTCAAGGTGTCAAGCTAATCTGTAACTCCTACACCACATAGAGGGTCAGAGTATATTTAGGGGTGAGACACATGGCCTTGGAGGTATATTTTTATTTTATCATAACTCCCTTTATTTTTTTAACTCATGAAGACACTTGTAAATCTTCTTCTATTGTACCCCTTTCTCTCTTAATACTTCTCTATATAAGCAACCACTTTTATTTTTGTAAAAGAATCCACATCTAGTATGGTGAAGCCCTTCTAGTTTAAGTAATATTTTTACATTTTAATAAATATATCAAACTAGTTTTTATTTATAAAACTTCTTGTCTAAGGGTGTGAAGTAGTTCATAGTTGAATGACTAAGTGATAATCATCTATCCTTGTGTTCACCTTACTCTTTCATGTTTTGTGCAAGTAGTCTACTCTCTAACAAGTCACATGGAGTGTATTTAGTGTATTTTTATGTCTCTAAGTGTAAGTAATGGTACTAGTGTTTGAAATTAGACTCTTATCCACCTTTAAAAATGCATCATATATCACCTTCATGTTTGAAATACTTATGTTAGAGAAATCTTTGATGTTGAAGTCAATTTTGTGAATCATATTTCATAGTGCATGTTCATATAAATATATTATGGATATTTAATTGGTACATCACCTCATTATATTATATTTATTTCATGTTCTTTCTATCCCTTTTATTCCCAAACAAGCAAGTAGTATAGGTGTTGAGCTTCAATAGACATATCAAGGGAGCTAGCCCTTAAATCTAGAGGTTTACCCTTATTATAGACAACCCGCGGGTCTATGGGTAATCCCATGTTCCACTCTATTTATATAAGGCTTGAATTACCTATTTAAGGGTGAAAAATTAATTGACAACAGTTCTGGCATGCCTAATGGGATTATTGTTTCAAGCACTTCTTGTTAAGGTGAATGTTTGTCTTGACAACATAATAGCTACATATGTGTTTTATACTCACCATTTGGTGACTCCACTGAAGGTATAACATCTAGTTTCAAACAAATTTATTATTTATTTTTTTCATGCTTCATGGTTCTTACTAAATCAGCTACTAATAGAGGTAATCATCCTACAAATTCACTCCCTCATCCTAAACTTCCTCTTGAAGTTCAATATCTTGAGCCTATCTTGACACTTGAAGATCCTGAAGAACAAAATGAATTTGAAATTTAATAATATCAAGAGAGTGAAAAATATTTTAAAGGTAACATGGCTATGTAACATGTTTTCCTAGCTTTCAATATTGAAAATCCCATAAACCTTAATGCATTTAATGATATCCCTCCCAATGCCACCAAGAGTGTTCCTTATTTCAATGGGGAAGATCTTATCACCCCAAGTGAGCATATTAGGGACATATCTAATTTATATAATTTTATAATAACACTGAGATCAACTTAAAAATTAGATTGATTTCCATTTTCTTAGGGTAAAAACCCTTGATTGATATATAACCTTATCAGGAGAATGTATTACTACTTGGGATGAGTTTGGTGAGTTGTTGACTCAAAGGTTTGAGTATAAGATTGATCATGCATCATTGATTCATCAGTTCAATGTTATTCAAATAGGTCCTAATGAATCCATGCATGACTTTAATGAAAGGTTCTAAAGGACATGGAATAGTCTTCCACCTCTCATGAGACCCTTTGTAAGTTTTATTTTCCCAACTATCTTAGAGCTATTGGGATTGATATATCTATCATGTTATAGTCCATGGGAGGATATACTTTTCCTAATGCCTTTTATGTGGCTATTATAACTAATAATAGTTTGATTCAATGTATTAAGCTCCATCCAAAAGCTTCAATGCTTAACATGTGTACTAATACTCCAATCATTGATCTAATTCTAAATTCAAGCAAAAAGCCTAAATCTATTCCAAAGAAATCAAATAATACCATTGATTGGGAAGCAAGATGTAAGGCCTTAGAAGCTCAAACTAGGAAACCAAATTAATAATTTAGATCTCATAAAAACCACTAATATCACCCTCCATAATAAAATAACTTTCCACCTTAGCATAATTTTCAAGGGAGGGAACAAGGTTAGCCTAATTTCAATAGGCCACATAATGTTTACAATCCAAATTTTTCTCCCACCACAAGAGCCATGGTACCAGTCCATAGCAATATAGTTCAAGGAGAAGAATGGAAGCCTCAAGGATATTACATGAATTATATTGAGGGAAAATTTCAAGATTTAGTTTCTCGAGGAGGGCCTAATCCTCACTTGATAGTAAAATATGAGAGCTTCATGCAAGAAGAATCGAATGGAGAGTGTGGCAATAAAGGAGTGAGCTTGGAAAACTTCCAAATAAAGGATAGATTTATTCTAAATTAAAGTAAATTATTTACATCTAACATAACGTCAAAGACATGAGCTTTAGTAGATGTTTAAGATGTGGATACAAGTCCAAACAATCCTTCTTTAGGGCAATAAGGTGTGAATGTAAATGTGTCAGCCTCTACAAGTCCTGCACCTCTTCATAATCAGAACTTGGGTAAGGTAAGAAATCCTTCATTGCCTCAAGATCAAGGTAATTAATTACCTCCTAATATGAAATATAAGGTTATTGTTTCTCTTTTGAATATCATTAACTCTTTTAAGAACACCAAAATAAGTATATCTCTTTAGGAAGTACTCCATATGCCTGATCAAAAAGATTTACTCCGAGAGCAATTGTCACAACTCCATATCAGTCCCCAACTAGTCAAACATGGTGGTGTATCCCTCAAAAATACACATAACCATATTTTTAACCCTCCATTTATTCTAAAAACCCCACATATATCTATCTTACCCTCATTATGGGAGACAAGCTAGTTCATAATTACATTATGGATAGTGGGGCAAGCACTTATGTCATGCCCAAACTAGTTGCAAACAAGTTGGGCTTGAAATATGAAAATTTTATCAAATGAGTGTTGTATATTTATGTAACACCATCCAATTCAATAAGGATCATCAAATGTTTGAAATTATTCTTGCATGACTACCCAAATTTTCCAATTTTATGAGACATAGGGGTGGTAGATTTGTGTGCACACTTTTTCATTTTTCTATAAAGAGACTTCACTACCATGATAGGAGGGTATAATTATATTGATTAGTATTTATTTAATTTTATAATAAGGTATGGATATAAGGTGATAGTAATAACATATCCATTGGCCAATTTTCACATAGAACCATATGTGGAAGCTAGTTCTAATTTGAATTTTACTATCAATGAACAAGAAGAGCATATCATAGATGATGGAGAATCTTCCAAAATTGAATGTATCTCTAATATATTCCTATATGAGTATGGTGATGATAAATATGAGTATGATCCTTATGATTTCATGGAATAGATTGGCCTTGGCACATACATTATTCAAGATGAGGGTGATGAACATTCTGAGGTAAGTTTTGATGGTCCTCTTCAACAAGCTACAGAAGATAATTATCTTCTTCACATAGATGAGGATAATTATTTCAAAAGTTTTATATATCATGAGGATGTAAAATATGGTGAAATTTTGACTAATCATGGTGAATGAGTTCATAAGTGTGAATTCAAGAAGAAGAAGATGAGTTATGGTAGCAGTTTTATGCCATAGTTCAAGAATTTAAAAAAATAAGTAAGCTAACTCTCCTTCATAAAGAGAATGAACTTGATATTAATAGTTTTGAGGGTGGTTTATAGAGGTAAATGATATCCTTTTAATGCTTTTTTCATCATCGAAATCATCTCCATGAAGTGTCTTCACTCAGAGGAATAATTTCTTGGTGTACATGTTTTAGTGGATCTTGTTGCAAGTTTTTATTTTGTCTTCATCATGGTCACTCTTAGAGGTTTAAAATAACTCATAACTCATGGAAGATCCCTCAATTTCATGGATTTAATGTGATATTGGCATGAGATGCATTTCTTGTATTCTTTAAGTGTATTTGCTCTTTAGAATATGGTCTATGTTTAGACAATCTATTTTAGGTTTGATTATCATTTTAGCTCAAATGCTAGTGACATATCATAATGTTAGTTATTGAAATAATTTTTCACTGTCATAAGAATGAGAAGATTAAGATAAGACTCAAATACACCTTCTAATGAGATCCAATTGATTCCTTCATATGAATTTGTACAGACTATATAAGTAAATGGGATATTCTTAGAGCTATGGTGGAGACTTGATACATATCTTCATGCATTCATGTATCTATGAGTGTCCCATTACTATCATCATGAGATAAAATTGACTATTTTCTAAAAATTCCCTACACATATAACATGTGTGTGTGTGTGTGTGTGTGTGTGTGTGTGTGTGTGTGTGTGTGTGTGTGTGTGTGTGTGTGTGTGTGTGTGTGTGTGTGTGTGTGTGTGTGTGTGTGTGTGTGTGTGTGTGTGTGTGTTGATTGTATGCAATCTATATAGATCATTTAAGTAGCTTGAAAGTGACATGAAAAATCCTAGAAGCTTTTTAAACCATTGAAGGAGTGATATAGAAAGTGTTTGATGGTTGATAGTGTTGAAAAGTTAAAGAGCTCAAGAACTGGCTCTTTATAGCCAGTATAGTCAATTAAAGACCTATAGGCCCTAGCCTATATGTCCTCATTATGAATCAAATCAACATAAAAATAAAAGATTCAGATAGTGGAACCTAACCTAATTATAGATGAAGACAAATTCTAACTCATCAAAGAATAACTAAGACATAGTCAGGATGAGAATGATATTGAGTTGACAGTCTAACTTATTCTTGTTTCTTGAAATATTCTTCAACCATGACTTTTGAGTTTTGGATCAGCGGTATCATAGCAGTTTGTCTTTAGAGTGTATGATCTTAAGGATGAGGTTAGATTATAGGAAGCTTGGGTGGAAAATAATAGAACTAGTAGACTATCCACCTATTTGCTCCAAATGGCCTCAAATGGTGGACAACACTGAGACATCTGATCCTTTCAAGGAAATGGTGAATGAAGCCCTCTAATAGTAACAAGTGTAGATGATACAATAATTCACCCAAATTCTCTAACAAATCTTGATGGGAAATTTTGTATCCTCATCTACAACCCCACATCTTTTCAGTGCCCCAACACCCTTCAAGGTTTAGGTGAATTTTGATATCCCTACATTTGAAGGCAAAATCAATGTTGATGCAGTAGAAAATTGGTTAGATCAATTATCATCCTATTTTTCTATAAATAAATTCACCGATAAAGAGAAGATAACTTTTTATCTTTTGAATGCATCATTGGCTGTCAAAAATTGGTGGGAAGTGTATAAGAAGAGATTCAGTATAAATGATATTGGCCTTGAGGTGGAACCTACCTAGGATGATTTCATAGAAGCTATAAAGGAAGAATACTACCCCATTAGATCATATGATGATCTGTATATAGAGTGGAAATAACTTCACCAAGGTAAGGAATAGTATATGCAATATTAAACTAACATTTTTCATTCTCTATATATGATATTGGGCATCTAGGAAAGTGAGAAACACAAGGTTCTCAAATATCATGGTGGACTACAATGGTATATATGAGGGGAAATGGAACTCTTCAATTTATAAACCCTCGGTGAGGTATACAAGTTCATGGTGAGGATTGAATAGAAGCATGGAAGACTGAATACAAAGAGTCAGCCTTAAAAATGGAAAAGTGACAAAGAAGGTCAAATATGAGGCCAAAATTGGAAGCAAAAGGAAGGGAAGACTGGGAAATGGTGTGATTACCACAAATCTAGAACTCACTCCAAAGAAGAATGTTGAGCCATCAAGTCCCTACTTTATGAGTCATAATCCTCAACATCTACTACTCTACCTCATACACACCCTATAGTCAAAGAGGATAAAGAAGAGATTGTAGATATTCATCCCGATGTCATTATTGCTTCATCATAGATCCATGAGGAGAGGCCAAATGACAAGGAAAGGTTGTTTCACTCAAATTTATGGGTAAAAGGTAAGCCTCTGCATTTCATTCTTGATAGTGGGAGTTAAAATAATTTAATCTCTACTAATGTTGTGAAAATCCTAAATCTATCCATGAAGCCTCACCCAAATCCTTACAGTATTGGATGGTTGAGTCCAGGGAGAAACCTCCATGTCACCCACTAATGTCTTCTCTCATATGCAATAAAACTTTTCCAAGATAAGGTCTTATGTGGTGTGGTCAATTTGGATGTTTGTGATGTACTCCTTGGTCAACCATTCATGTATGGTCAACATAGCATCTATAAATCAAGAACTTGAAGGATAACCCTCACTCTTGGAACATGATGCTATAGGGTACCAGAGGTACCACCTTCAACATCTGTCTCCCTGATTAGTGCTAAGAAATTCATTCTCATTGTGGTCAAGCCAAAAAAATCTAAAAGGGTTGATGTTGGAGCCCTGACTATACAAATAACACAACAATAGAAGAAAATAGATACCAAGATAAGGAATTTCATGGCCTTCTATCCATAGACTAATGGTCAGATAGAAATGGTAAACAATAAGGCCTTGTACAGCTCCAAAAAGCATAGTCCATTCCAAGTATGCATCAAGAATCAAATAAAAAAACAACTACCACACTTGTTGAAATTTTTTGATGTAATGGGGACCATTTCTTCTCAAGGAGGGAGGAATGATCCGAGCAACATTTCAAGTGATAATTTGGGTGATGGTTCTACCCCAATTGGTGGCATAACATCCAAGAACCATAAATGTTACACCATAGCTTTGTTTGACTCCCCATTTGAACCATTATAAAGATAAGAATAAGGAGAATGAAATGAGATAGCTCCATTTAAATCCTCATTTGAGCCATAATTTTTTCACCATAGCTCTATTTTAACCCCTAAAAACCCAATGGAAGGGCCCCAAATTTCAATTTTAGTAGTGCAGTCTAAAAATAGTAATTCCTCAAATTTTGTATTTTTATAAATCATGGAAGTCAAACCACTTAATCTCCCTCTATATTGGTGACCTTATACATCCTCCTCCTACCTTCAAAATGTGTATAAATGAATATGTAACCTGAAATGGAAATCAGACATCTCTTCCCAGAGATAGGCATATGTTGTATCTACAATTTTGAGCAATAAAACATCTCTTCTCAGAGATGAAAATATTATTTGTGTGTTCCTAAAATATTCTTCAACCAAGAATTTTGATTTTTGGATCAGTTAGTGATGAGAATGGTGAACTCATAAACCAGAATGCAATCAAGTGATTGTCAAAGGTGACCTATAGGTTACTCCTAATTTAGACCTACCTTAAACTTGAATAAAAGGGGTAGAGATATGTTTGAAAATAAATCTAGGCCTAAATGGGACTTAAAATAGGTTCTAAGTCCAAATCCATCGGTGATGTGAATGTTAGGACTTAAAACACAAAGTATGAAATCAAGTGATCCTAATAGGCACCTACAAGTGGCTACATGAAGAGAAGTTGGTCTTAAGCCTAAGCAAGACCTGATAACATAAATCCTAACTAAAATGGACCAAGTACGTCATAAGGTCAATTTTATACCAAATTAAACTTGAAAAGGATTGATCAAAACTAGGTTTCAATACTCTATACACGGTCAAGCATAAACTATAGGTATGCCTACTTAGGTAAGGGTTTTTCTTGATTGAAGGAAGGTAATAGAATAATAATAGATATAAAATGAAACAAATACATTTGAAAATGGTTTCATAATTTCATTAATATCCCATATAACCCTCATAATATATGATAGAGTCAGGAAACATTGATTAGTCATGTTTTAATGCACACATAGTCACATACAGGCTATCCATCCAATCATGAGAAGAGACAATGATTTGAGACCTCCATAGGAATAATAACACCTTTTATTTGATAAATATGGTGGTAATTAGTGTTAAAAATCATTCATGGTCATTTAAATTCCACATAAGTAGTAGATATACCCATTGTTTTGTCTCAGACCTCACCCACTCTATTGGTAAGAGGCAATCACGAGACAAAGGGGTTTATTTGAGCTCAAAAGCACAAAACAAGTATTAAATAACTCATAAAGTGTCCTTGAATCAATTAATATTAATAAAAAATGTTTCCATATACTTTCATGAGGCACCAAATCTTAGTTTTCAATCCAAATACCCTTGAGGGCTAGCAAAGAGATTACAAGCCTAAACCCCAAGACCTTTGACTAGTATACCATATGCATATAGAGGATTGGTAATCATATAAAAAGAATTTAAAACAATGTAAAATATTTTTTTTGGATATTTATGAACCTATCCCAATAGTGTAAATTAATTTTCAGGTCCAAAACCTAATTTGGACCCATCTTTAGCTCAAAAAACACTAGGACTGCTACCCGAGGAGTAACTTCAAACACTCACACTACCTCTCACACTTTTAAAGGGAAGATAAGCCATTTTGGATAGTTTATGATGTCAATAAATAATTTTTTCCAAATATAATGAGTTTAATTGGTTATTTTTTCTTTATGAACAATCGTTAAGACCCCAAATAGGTCGTAAACCCTCCTAAAATCTTGATAATGACCAACCAAGGAAAAAGACCTCTAAAGCACATATAATTCCATATTTTTATCCTAAAACATATTTTATGTTTTTTAGGACTCAAATTAGGTTCCACACATGTACTTTTATGTTTATGTCACTTGTACAGACTATCATAAATGCCTTTCTTTGCATTTTTTTAGTGTTTTATAGGTGTTTTGAGAAGGGGAGAACTTATAAATAATTATATTAGGTAAATTTTGAGATTTAATAAAAATTAAATCCCAAAAATTTTCACAATATATTATTTAGGTGGTCAAACTAGGCCTATTTTCCAAGGCAATCTCAAACAAGCTCAAAATGAGACTAGGTGACAAGGTGATTTCATGGTTTGCATATTCCACAGGGTCTCAAGCCCCAAAAATTGACATGGAGGTTGGTGACATATTATTTAAATTAATCACACAATTTTTTTTGATTTAACATGTGTTTTAGAGGTATACATCAATAAAATAGGGTCATAAACAAGGAGGCCTAATTGAAGCCTAATTCAAGAGAGACAAGGGTAGAAAAGATGGACTTACACTCAGATTCAAAATATGAAATTGACATAGAGATATTAATCAATAATGGGTCCTATAATATTCCATTTTTTTAAATTATAATCTTTAAAGATCCATATAAAAGGAGGTTTATAGGTTTTTAAGGCTAAAAGAAAAATAAGCCTAATGAAGGCTTAAGGAGCAAAATGAGTTCATGGGAGTTGTTTCAAGAACCAAAATGGTTTTTTTCAAGCCTAATAACATATTTTAAGAATATTAATGGAGATAGGTTGACCTAAATAATATTAAATTGAGTTTTATGACACTTAGACTAAGCTAGGCATGGAAATGAAGAGTTTCAAGACACCTATGCACATGAATGATGGAATGTCAAATCAGAGGAGTTTCTTAAGGAATGGAAGATGTATAATGAGTATTTTTTATTGAGGTTAAAGTGGGGTATTTTTGAAATAGTTTATTCAAACCTTAGGATAAAAATAAAATATGAAAGATCAATGGTATAACAAAGACCCAAGAGACTTAGAAAGATAAAATAGGGCCAAATATAGCCAGAAGGCAACCCAAAAACATCTAAAAAATAACAACAAAACAATAAGAAACAAAATAGTCTATTCCATATACATGTTTCTTGATACATACTCCCAACATCTTTTCATCCTTTTGAGGTTTGAATAAATTTGTAGTAGTAATTTGTCTTTCTCTATATCCTTGTGGTAACCATTACACTAGATTTGTTTGCCTTTTCCATTACCTATAGATTTTGTGTCAAATAACTCACCCAAATGAGCCATCAGATTCTCTACATTATAAATCCCATCTTTCATGGCATCATTTTTATAATTTACCAAGAAAGTAAAATTATTTTTGATCTACTCATTCTCAAGCATTTTAACCCTAAACTAAAGACTCTGTAATTATTGATTTTCCTCCTTGTCTACCTTATCTTGACACAACTTTTTGTTTTCTTGTTGAAGGACCTTAACCTTCCCTTTGAGGTCTATTAATACCCTCATAAAAAATTTCATGATGTATCTTTTAAGATCCAACTCTTTAGTGATTTTATCAACATTTTCCTTTCCTTTAAAATAACTGACAAGGGAGAGGATACCTTTGTCCTTCTCATCATCTTTATCCTTCCTCTTACCATCTTTCAAAGAGTTAGGTTGAGGTGTCCTACCAATATCATTTAGATCCTTTAATTGATTAAAATATTCATTTTATATCCTTTCTTCTCCCACTAATATGGAGTCCTCAATATACTTCCCTATATCCCCCTTATCTAGGGTAATGTATAGCTTGTTGGGAGACTTGACCACGCTCCTTAGAAATTTTTTGATGTTGTCTTGATTTTGTAATGGTTTCACCTCTAAGCTTTTTGGGTGTTTTGTAACTAAATTATTAGAAGTTTTATATCATTTATAATATGTCTAATGAGTTTTTTGAGATCATTTCATGGTGAATTCATGATTGGAAAGTCAATTTGTCATTCCCTTCATGAAAAGAAGGGTAGCTTTTAAGAAGCTAGTCAAGGTGTCAAGCTAATTAATAACCCCTGTGCCACATGGAGGGTTAGAGAATATTTATGGGTGAGACACATGGCATTTTATGTGTATTTATACTATATAATAACTCCTTTTATTGTTTTAACTCATTAAAACACTTTTCAATCTTCTTCTACTATGCCCCTCTCTCTCTTGACACTTATCTATATAAACAACCACTTTTGCCTTTGTAAAAAAAACCACATCTGGTATGGTGAAGCCTTGATATTTTGAGTATTATTTGTACCTTTTAATAAAATATTTTAAATTAATTTTGAGTTCTAAAACTTCTTTTATAAGTGTGTGAATTAGTGCATAGTTGAATGACAAGTGATAATCATCTATCCTTATGTGTACCTTACTCTTTCAACTTTTGTGTAAGTAGTCTACTCTCTAACAGGGTAAATAGAGTGTATTTAGTGTCTTTGTATGTCTCTAGGTGTAAGTAAGGGTAATATCATATAAAATAAACCTCTTATTCATCCACCTTGAGAAGTGCATTACATATCACCTTCATGTTTGAAATACTTATGTTAGATAAATCTTTGGTGCTGAAGTCAATTTTGTAAATCATCTTTCATAATGCATGTTCATTGAAATATTATGGAGATTAAATTGGTGCATCACCTTATTATATTATATTTATTTCATGTTTTTTAATCCCTTTTCATCCCAAACAAGCTAGTAGTATAGGTGATGAGTTTTAATAGACATATCAAGGGAGCTAGCCCTTCAATATAGAAGTTTACCCCTATTATAGACAACACATAGGTCTAGGGGTAATCCCATGTTTTATTAAATTTTGATCAGATTTGAATTACCACTCCAAGGGTGAAAAATTTAGTGACACTAGTATGTATGTGAAATTTATGGCTCTCAGAATTAACCCATAATAACTCTTGTCCCAACCCATATCATCTATTGTGCCAACCTGTAATAATGGATATAGGTCATTATTTGGGAGTTGTGACCAATTTTCATCTTATAAACACTTATAATTGGCTCAAATAAAGGTATAAAATATTTTTAAAGGATGGGATGATGTTATAACTACATGAAACTACTTCATTCTATTTGTTTCTTGCATTTCTATTTCCTCCAATGTTGTTGTAACAATGTAAAAAATGATTTTTATTTTATAATTATTTGTTGCAAGAACATGCTATCTTAGTATAGTTGTTTATAATATTATTATAACCATATATTTCAGTTATAAACTCTAGATTTTTTATATATTCTAATGATACCTTGCCTTCTCTATTTAATATAAAAACTACAAGTTGCAAAGAAGTTAGAAGGAATTAGTAGTGAGTATGGAATGAGTAGGTAGATAATCTAGAATTTAGTATTGTTATCAAGTTTATATCATATTTTAATTCATGTGTAGTAATTCCATTTTTGATGAATAAAGAGTTTCTTTGATTTAATTGTGTCTTAAGTAAGGAGGGGAGTCAAGTTCTAGTCTAACCAAGGTAAAGCCCACTCACACAAATTTGGTAGTCTTATTTCCCATCCATTAGATAGTTTATTTATGTTGTATGTGAATTCCAATTAATTTAATTT
>JARHVA010009385.1:150000-217500 GCA_037957365.1 Torreya grandis
GGAAAATCAATCATATAGTGGTATATGCAAGTGATCAATTCCTAGACTAGATATAGGCTCTACAAATAAAGACATGGGAAACCTATAAATCTTGATTTCCTCATTGTAAGTGGATAAGAGTACTACCATAATGGACATGATTTCTACCCCTCTAGTTTTCTACCCATATCATTATTGTCTAGGCCTAGATCTAGTTATTGATTCATGTTTTCAATCACCAAATTACCTTGCATAATAAGTCTCAATCTCGGATTCATCTATAAGTATTATTTTCCAACTAAGTCTTTGTTATTTTTAGTAATTTTTCAAATTTTCATAGTTTTATATCAATAAGTGATTTATATTTATATTGTTCCCTCTAATTTTACATAATAATTTATCATTTAGGGTTTCATATTAATTCAAATTTGATAAAACATATTGGTGAACCTGACCTAGCTCAAATGTTATCAAACCCTAACCATAATTATTGTTAGGGTTTCCTTCTTATTTTTGTTTTCATTTTTTGTTTTAGGATTTCCTAATTTTTTAAATTCTATAATACTCACAATATTCCATCAATATAGTTTTATTAGCATACAAGTCTAGAAAAATGTTTTTTCCTACTTTAGCCATAATATTATACCAAGTCATTGCCAATTTGAAAATTTATGAATTTAAATTAATCAATCCATAATTGTAGAACAAGGAAATAAATTTGATGACACATATAAGAAAAAATTACAAGGGTTTCTCTCAAATAATAAGGATATACAATATGATTTTATCAAAACTATTAGAGAGGAACTTAAGAAATCATCTAATGGACAATCATCTAAGACTTCTAACCCTAATACTCCATTAGATAAAAAAATTTGTATCACCTATCATAAGGAGGAACTTAGGGGATTCAACTAATTACTATACCAATTCCTACTCAATATTTGGGAACACTCACTTTGGTTAGCACACATTCCTCTTCTCCTGATGTAAAATCCCTTAGGCAAGAGATTAAAACTCTACAAATGAAGGTGCTACATTTGGAGTAAGATGCATCAAAACCTAATTAGGTACTATATTCTCATGTTTTACTACACACTCCATTGGCATAGAATATAGTAGTATATATTATACCTATTGGAGTTGTGGCACTCAAACTTGCACTATATAATGGAAAGGGTGACCTCAAACAACATCTCAGATTATTTCATGTAGCATTTTTAGACTATGTATCCAATGATCGATTATTGACTAATTTATTTCTAATAAGTCTCAAGGACTATGCATTACAATGGTTCTAGGATTTACCACACAAATGGTACATTCATTCAATCCATTGGCCAATATGTTTCTAGCACATTTTTTAATCAATATTAGTGAAAACTTTTCCTATGCTCAGATTGCTCTACTCAAATATAAATATAATAAGCCTATCAAAAAATATGTTTTAAGATACAAGATCATGTTGTCAAAAATGACAAATTTAATGGTAGCTAGAGAATTAAGGGAATATTTAAGCAAACTTTTCTTCCATCCTTGAATTATCCATTATGTTCAAGATGTTTATCTCATTCACAAATTTGTGCCATACAATAAGGGAAAGAAAAGTTAAGTTATTGGCAATGAACAAACTTAAGTATACAACCAATTCATATGTTAATACAAAGAATTCAATCAAGTTGTCATACAAGGTAAGGCTAATTGATAATAAAAATTATTATAAATAAAAAATCCATGTAGTTTTAGAGCCTACTCCATGTATTTTCTTATCATCTCCTCTAAGGAGAAAATTTACTAATCTACCAAAAGCTCCATATAAGGTTCTTAAGACATTGTTGAAATGCAATGTCATATCTCTCCCTCCCATTAAAGAGCTTGATGTGAATCAACCTCTTCCAAAAGTGTTTTACTAGAATGACTTTTATGATTATCATAGGGCATTAAGCCATGCTACTAATAAATTCATTAGTTTGAGACATAATATTCAATATTTGGTAGATGCAAACATAATTAATGTGTGCACACCAATAAAAAGTACAACAATATATCCAAGTGAAACCAAAGTAATGAAAATATATATTAATCCTTTTCCTAAGCACATAATGAATGAGATAATAGATATCAGGGGCACTCTATGCATATAATGCACACCCTCTACAATGTCTTACCATTCTCATGCAAAGTAACAACATACTTTGAATGGTATCATAGGTGTTTATCATACTTCAATACCATATAGGCCACTGAATACATTTACAGATCATGGTATAGTTGATGATGACTTAGATTTACACTCTTTGTTTATTTTCACTCACATTGACCACCATTCTATTCAAAGTGTGATGGTCGATTATGGTTCAAGTGTGAATATGTGCACAAACACACTTCTTTATCACATTGGATACACATATCAAGATACATTCCCTACCACCATGGTCATAAAAGGATTCAATTGCCACATTAAAAGATCCATTGGTGAGATTACATTACCATTATAGGTTGGTCCCACACATGTGACCACCATATTCACATTAGTACCAGGTGCAAGGGTTTTTGATATGTTATTAGGACACCCTTAGATTTAGTAGATTCATGCAGTTCCTTTTAAAGTACATAGATGCTTGAAATACATATATGCTAATGAGTTCATTATAGTTTTAGTTATTCCTTATGAGTACCCTATATCATATCTAGATTTGTTTACCACATAATAACCTTTAGTCAATCCACCTAAGAAGGTGCAACCTACTCAGATATTTTCACATCAAAGATCTATACTTCCATGAAGGCCTATCCTAGACAAGCCCCTCTAATAGATATTTATCACAGATTATAGAGATCCACTCTCTACTTATACAAGTCATTTATTGATGTTACAAATCATTAAGGGTACTTCGCATAAGATGTCAATATGGGATTCACATACTTAAATATGGGTTCCAAAAATCCCCACAATTCATCATGATCAAATGTAGAGATAGTATGTTATAGACTATCAACATGGTCGTAATGGTTATAAGATGATTGGTATTTCATATTTAGATTATCCATTGAGATTAGTGTAATCATAGTATCATAACCATTTCCCCTTGTGAAAGGTTACCATTCCTTTTCTTGACACTAAGCCTATTGATTTTGAGTCCCTTGTAGGACTCATTGGGTAGTATCTCTCTTTCATTTCGTATATATTCTTTGCATTCATCCATGTTTCAAAAATATAAAAATAATAAATTTTTCCAAAAAATAACAAAATCAGGTCCTATTCATGCTTATATGTACTTTTTCATACATTAGTTTAGTTATTCATAATATTCTATACTTGTTTTAGTCAGTTTTATATCATATGTGCTTCACCAGTGTACATGAGTAATTGCATGTTACATAAAATAATAGTCCTAGACTCAATTATAGGTATTTTAATTGTTATATCCTTAAAAACTACATTTATATAGGAGAAAATTGGTGTAAAGTATTTCATTTCTCTAGTTTCCCTCACCCCACTATTGTCCTAATGAGTTCAAATTATCACCAATTAGTTCTAGACTTCACACGACTTTCTAGAGCACATGTATTCATCAGTTAGCTCACTAAGGGCATGGTATACATAGGTTTTACCCTTATTTTCTCACATTATCTCACTTACAACTCAAATATTTACATAACATTACATATTTCACTATTGCTCACTCACTAACATTGTGATATATTTAGAGTTTATCCCAATTACTAAATATACTAACATTGGAACTTAGCTTTTGTTGATCAAATTACATAATCATGCATGATTTTCATATTGCTTTCCTAGATTCATATATTTTATGTAGTTTCTATTTGTTTTGAGTACATTTTAATATGTCATTTTTTAGTGGCTCTCAACTTCCATATCTTTAATTCTATATGTGTGAGTACATTTGAATAGGTCTTTGTGTGTGTGTTCTATGTGTGTAGACATTTGAACATGTCCTTCTAAGTGGATCTAAGCCTCTATTATCACTTTCATGCATGTGAATGAATTTTAACATATTATATGTGCTTTATATTCAATTGAGTGACATTCTAATAGGTCCCTTGTATGTGGCCCTTTGGCCTTCTCTTGTGTGTTGTGTCTTGTGCGTGAAATATTTTATTGTGTGCTTCATGGCCATGACACTTTATTTACTTCTTTACTTAGATTTTTATTCCATTATGTACATCATGCATCCACCTAAACCTTATAATTCCATGATGTATATCATGCATTCCTCCTTGAGTATTTCTATTTAACAATATATACTCAATTGATAAATTATTTGCATGCTTCATTGTCACATTTATTTATACACAGTTATTTTGAATGCTTGTTTCCACATGCATATTACATTATTACTATGATTATTTTACATGAATTATGATAACATATTTTTCATTACTATAACTATTACATAAATTTACATTTTGACATCATAATTGTGTGCTAAGGGAAATGCAACTGATCTATAAATCAATCCTAGCTCAGAGAAGATAAATCCTACTTAAACTTCCAATTGTCACTACATTAGATATTTGGGGTCATGACAAAGATGGATCTAATAAACCTATCAAAGGGATATTTTACCAAAATAATATCACTAGGGAGGGTTTCAAAGCCTCTAGTAAAGTAAATCTATGTAATATCCCTAACTAGGTCCTATGTTTTCATATTCACTAAACTAATAACAAGTAAATTAAAAAGTCTAATTTAGTTCTCACCAAAACTTATGGGATAAAATGGGGTAATTAAACATAAAAATGAAAAATTTATAAGATAATCCTATTTAAAATGTGTATAGATAAGACACTAATGCATGGAGAGAGCAATATATTCAAAATCCATTACTTATGCTACTTTTATCTACTAAACAAAGGAGCAAAGTTAGAGATACTTACCTTGGGGATGAACCCATCAAGACTCAAAATATCCCTTCATCAAAGGTGTTTCAAAAGAGTTTTTTATGGTTTTTAAGGATCACTAATAAATACCAAAGCATCTAGAACTTTTCCACAAGACAAGATTATTCTCTAATTAAAAACCCTAAACTAAGAAACCTCAAGTAGAATGGTGGAAGAGAAGATTGTAAAGAAGCGTAAATGAATAATTAACTCCTTATGTCTCTCTAATAATGGAAAAATGAATGTGTTTATATAGTTGAATCTAACCCTAGTCCTTTCTAAAATTTTAATTGATAGAGTCAACCCAATCAGCATTGTATCATTATTGACAAAAAAAATTAGGTCTTGGTCTAGGTCAGCCCCTGGTCGACCTAGACCCTAAATAAGTTTTATCAATTAGAGTACAAGGTCAATGGGGCTGAAATTTTAACTTAAACCATAAAAAAAGGATTTTAGGCTAGAGGAGGGCTAATGAAGGCAAAAAATGACTAGAGGAGGGTGAAAGAGAGTAGGCCAAGTTTAGGGGAATCTTTTTATGAGACATTTAGAGTGATAGAAAGTGGTAGTATAGGGACAACAATCCTATGAAGCACTAATGGTCTACCCACCCCTTTCTCGGTGCACCCCTTAAGACATGCACTCAAAGAGATTAACACTTAATGGGTTCTTGTAAGATATAAAGCATCAGTAATTGATAAAGTTTGAAAATATTATGTGTATACATATGCCCCACTCGAATCTCATCATGTGTCACTCAAGTGCAATAGGGGATGTTGATTCAAGAAAGAACATAGAAACACATAAAACTATATCTATAAAATTTTAGTATTTTAAAGAAAAAATAACTACAATTAATTGATTGAAATGGAAATAATTAAAAATAAAAGTAATGTGTAACTTGACTTACCTTTATCATTGGATGGTTATTTATTGAATTTGTATTTTTGATCATGAAGGGCACAGAGACTACTTTTGACAAACCCAAGGATACAAAACTAAAGAGCAAAAATAAATAAATGTAGGAAATCCAAAATAATTGATGCTATGTGGATGAGATGTACTTGTAAATTTGGTTAGTTAGGGTGACTAGTGTTATGTTAGACCAAATGACCAAGTCAAATTTAGAGTAAATTGGGTAAAATAAAAGCCAAGGCTACTAAAAACTAAAAATCCTTAAACAGGTAAACCTTAAGTAATAAAGGCAAACTCACCAAGTCAAACTAAGGATACATATCAAAAATGATAATCAAACATCAATGTAAAATTAGTAACAATCTTTACTTAAACAAATATGGGTAAGTAACATTGTTTCTATGCTAATTCACTTTCTACATTCAAAGGATAGAATAAGAAACTAAGAAGATGGTCTAAGGCTTGTATGTACCTGGATGAAGTCGTGCGCACCATTATCCAGATGTCGTGAGAACTCCTCTTTGGTTGTGGAGGATGACACCTGCAAAAGAAAGAGACTAAGACAAAGAAGGTGTTGGATGAGGAGATGGTGGGTTGCCAAGCGAAAGCTTGAGGGATGTCAACCCACTGATTGATAAAAAGGATGGTCTGATAAATAGCAGAATGATAAAAGACTGAAATGATAAAGGATTGAAATGAAAATAAATGGAAGCAAGTGCTTACTTGAATGATGTTTTCAGCCTGGTCACAGTCGCCGATGTTGGTTAGTCTACCGACATCAGTTGGTCAAGGTCTGTCGATGTCAGTTAGGCTATCGACGTTGATGGGGGCAGTGGTCTCTGTGGCTGGCATCGGTCGGGGAAGTAGGCTTGGACGGGGTCTGGCCAGGTCTGGACATGTCTATGGACTAGCCTATGGATGTGCAAAATGGTCTGGAGAATGGTCTGGGTCTGAGAGAGAGTTTGGGTCTTTGCAGGCAGAAAGGATGGTCTGAAAGAGTGCCTAGACAGAAGCCAGGGGCAACAGGGAAGAAAGAGTGGTCTGGTTGAGGTCTGTGGTCTGGGTCTAGTTCATAATACTTAGAAGCAAATAACTAGAAAACATAATGAAAGTACAAAACAAAATACTTACCTATCATTGGCTGAAGGAGTGTTGATGCTTGTACCTGTTGCTGGTGTAGAAGACTGATGCAGAGTCCCTATTGTTATTGTAGCTAGTGTAGAAGCCCTATAAGAGAGAGTGAAAGAGGTCTAGTTTGAAGATTGGCTGAGTGGCAGAGTGAAGGAACAGATTGCTTAGAGGTCTGATTGGAGGTCAAAGGAGAGGATTGAAAGAGTGGATCCATGTTCTGGAGGTGGAATGCAGTCTTGAAGGCTGTCGATGCTGGTAGAACCACCGACATCAGTTGAAATAAATGACTGACATCGGCAGGTTTAGAATGGGGATAGAGGCTAATTTTAGCCTTTTGCCCATTCTTGCACACCACCGAGTCAAAGGGCTGTGGGAAAATGGTTGAGAGGGTCTAAATAGGCATGGCAAAACGAAATGGGGGTCATAAATGGGTCATAGGCTGGATGAAGGGAATCCAAGGAAGGGTATCCTAGGGTGGTGAGGTGGCATGGGGAGAGAGAAAAGGAAACTTATTAATATAAAATAGCTTATTTTAAATTAATAAGTGTGTGGGGGTTAAGAGTGTCAAAGTGGACGAAGGGGACCAAGGGGGAGAGGACGAGGAGGATGACCCAGGGAGTAGACATGATTTTGGTGTCTACATTTGCCCCTTTTTGTCTTGTTGGTTGTTCTGGATGAATTGCAAGACAAAAATAGGAGTTGGTTGCCCCAAGTATGGGATGATGTGGATTACCCCGAGGTATGGATGAGGTATTCCCCCTCAAAGCGAGAGTTGAGAGAAGGAAACCTGGAATCGGGTGCTGATTTGATAGAAGGTGGATGAGAAGGATGAAGAGTGAGTGAAAATGCTGCAATAGTGGTGATTGCGCGCATACCACTTCACGGGACAGACAAGGCAAATTGTCATATTCAAAAGGTTGAGGAGTGCCAAAATTGAAATAACTGGGCCCCAGCATTAGTCATAGCTGATCGAGTTATTCAATATAAGCTTCACACTCTTCTAGGACATTGTGAAATAATGTGTCTCTATCTATGATTCTTAAGAGACTACTTTTACTAGAGAATCAAGTGTTTATATGGTTATTTTCAAATGTTTCTATAGGGATAGAGATGAGTGTTTTCAATTGGAGTAGATATGTCTGGTGGAAGATATATTGTGGTGATGTCAGAGTGATGTCATAACTATATATGGTCAGTCTACAAGGTTAGATTGAATATTTTAATGTGAAAAAGAGGATTTGTGATTTATTAAGATGATATTTTTTTTCATAGAAAGGTCTATTGACCATATTATAGCATGCTTTAGGTGTTTTTGTGGTTTGAAGGTATGATGAAGTCAAATTGAATATTTTTGTTTACTCTCAAGTTTCTTAGTTTGTGCTTAAGAGTATGCAGGTCCTAACATTGGTTATAGGATGTATGGGTTCCAAAATATGTGGAAGATAAAATATTGGTCTATAATTTTCTAATTGTTATCTTCATGTGTACAATAATATTTATAGGTGGATGTTAACTAGAAAGAAGTTTGTTGACTCTATTTATTTTAATATTTTAGGGATTTGGGATTTGATAGAAAATTAGTTTGCCTTGTGAGTTGAGGTATGATGATTTTAAATATATTGAATGGGATAAATGGGTTTTAAAATAAATCTTCATAGCGATTTTAAGTTTTTAGTTTTTAAATTATTCATGTTTTTGTCAAGATGGAGGCTTAATTAGCTAGTAGGTTTGTGAATAAAGTATGTTGTACAAGATGATCTAGGTGTTGAAAATTGGTGTGCTTAAGGGAGAATAGTATAATTATCTAGATATGAATTTTAAAGTCTTGATGATGTGTCTATTGAAAGTTATGGTCTCTACAAGATCCAAGTAGGGCTACAAGAAGACTAGATAGGCCTAGTGAGAAGACGAGTGCCTTTTTTGTTTAGTTTCTCCAAAAGAGAAAGGTATGTGTATTTTAAGGAGAGATATAAAGTTTATTTTTAACATGTTTTATATTTAGTGAATGGCATGAAGTTCTGTTGGTGGTCCTTGAGGTGGTTTACAAGAGAAGGCTAGTAAGCCTATACTATGGTTCTTCAGAGTGTATGGAGATCTGAAGATGCTCAAGAGGTGAAATGGCTTGGAGATCTTGTGGGAATCCATATCATATGTTTCTTGGTGATTTCCATTAGATTTCATTATTTTTTTATGTTCTTTCTTCATTACTTGTTGTATTTGGTTGAAGAGTGTTAACATGAAGCAAGAAGAAGTTGATAAGGAAAGAAGAGGTAGGCTCAATATAAGGGGGAGTTTGTATCATATTTATAAGATGTTCCTCTCTTATTTATGGTATTTTTAGGTCCTCAGGATCAGATTTTGACCACTTTATCATTGTGTCAAAGGGGGAGAAAGTTCTTGTGAGAGTTTTTGAAGAGAGAGAAGGAAGATGAGTTATATATTGTGGTATGATGGTTGTTGACATCAATGACAAAGGGGAAGATTGTTGAAGAGTTTTTAATGATGTCATGGAGGTGTCTTGGTGAGTGGATGAAGTGTCTTGATAGTATAAGTGATAATGACAAAGTGTATAATGTGCTTGTCCTAGTATGCTTAAAGTATGCTTGGTTGATATTTAGTCTTGCCATGGTTAGAGATGTTTAGGGGTGAGTTTGAATTATTGAGACTATGAAAAAGTTCACATAAGATGTTTTAATATGATTTGATTTCTTGTGTTCATGAGTGTAATTCATCTGGTTGATCACTCTTTTAATCTAGATATTTTTTTATCTAGTTACAAAAAAATGAGTCAGAAGTTTGTTGACATTACCATTGCCACGTGTGGATGATTCAGGGGGAGTTGGTCATATGGTTATGATAAAATTTGTTTCTATTTGATATTCACTAAATCTTAGGTCATGAAACTAAGTTCAACATAAGTTATGCAAGTACAAATTTGGGCTCCCAGGCAGTTTGACAATGTATTCCCATACTTAACCAAATTTGTAATGTGACAAGAAAAATTGAGTAAGAATTTTGATGTTATTATATTTCACACATGTGAAGGTGTGAAGATAAAAATAACATATGGGCTTGTTTAATTTATGCCTAGTTGATTTGTGATAAATTTTAAATCATGCGATGAAGCATGTCAAAATATATACAAGTGAAAAGTTGGGTTCTCAGACAGTTTAATAGTGTTTTACCATAGTCAAATTTGCATGAGGTAAGAAAGATCCAAATAATTAGTTTGTTGATGGAATATCTCACATGTGTGGACATTTTAGAATAATTTTATCATATGGGTTTATTCAATTTTATGCCTAGTTGATATGCACTAAATTTTAGGTCATGTGATGAAGTATGATAAAAGATATGCATATTCAAAGTTGGCCTCCTAGGTAGTTTGTTGACATAGTTGGCTCTATGGCAAAAAAATCTAAGTGATCAGATTAATGTCATTATAAATTGTGAATGTGAATGTTTTAGGAGTATTTTGACACATGGTTGGATTTTTCTATGTGAGGAGATCATATGGTCCAAATTTGAGAACATGCGAGTGAGCGAGGTAAAAGATATGACTGTGTAAATTTGGCCATCTAGGTAGATAGTAATCATTCTCATATTCATTTTTGAACAAGGTAAAGTTAGAGAAACATTGATGGAACACATTTCTCTAAGATGTTAGAAAGTAGTGAGATGGTGCCAAGTGTTCAATGATTAATGTTGAAAAGAAATAAAGATCGAGCTTCTTCTAGGGATCAATGGCGAGTAGGTGATTGTATAGATAAATATCAATGGTGTGTATTAAATTCAAGAGGTTAAGATGATAGTTTTCTAGCATTGTTAAAGTGAGGAAAATATCAAAGAGATTAATGAAGCGTATGAAGTCAAAGTTGCTAGATTGTATGATATGAGGTCAACTACTAGAGGTTTAACATTTTTTCATTGGTGACTTTACGTTAAAGTTTGAATAAGATCAATGATGGATATTTTTTTAAGTAGTGAGGGCATGAGATGTGAGCATAATGTTTGAAGTTTAACTATGATCATTTGCATTTGAATATTTGAATTTGCAAAGGAAATACCAGTGTCTAATTTTTGGGCCATATCTTTTGATCGAGATAGAATTTGCTCATGTGTAAAATTAAAACTTGTATAGGACTTCAAGATACATTAAAAATATAAATTTGAAGATATAAAAGTGTGTACATTCAAATATATTATGATCTAAATTTGATTGTATGTTTGATGTCCATCTGTTAAGAACATGAGAAGGATGTTTGAGCTTGTTTTGATATTGGTTTGATATCTCTTGATGAATTAGTTATTGGGGAGTGTTTTAGACTCCATGAGGATGTTGTGTGAGAATTATTAAGGTTTGAACAATCATATATAGTATTAACAAAGGTTTATAATTTGACTATGTGTTTGCTTATAATAGTTGTATAAAATGTTGTTTGAGTAATTTATGCTTAAGCAGAAGGGTATTTTGGTGGATATGGGCACATAAGGAGGTCATATAAATCATGTGGCATAATTCCATGAGTTTTAAAGTGTTCTTGTGTTCTTATTTTTCTCGAAGAAAGTGTTAATGAGGTGAATGGGTCATCATAGGACCTAAAAGATAACTTAAGCTTATTTGAAAGAAATTTGTGTTTAAGTGTGACCCACATTAGATGTCTTAAGGGTGAAGGCATGTATTATGGATGACAAGGAAATATTGTGGACTTGATTAATCATGAATTCTATATAAATATTTAAATCAAAGATGATGATTTGTAGATGGGTGTGACTTGGAAAAAGGCTTGTGTAAGAAGACTATGTGATGGAAGGAGAGTAAGAGTGCCTTGTGGATGGGTTGATGTGTAGATAATATTGAGGACTATGCGTATGAAATATAGGTCATAATTATATTGGTATAATAGTGATACTTTAATTTGAGGATATGTCAAGAGGTCTATGTGGGAATATGAGGATAGTTTGAGTAAAGGAGAGAGACTATGACATGCCTATGTGAGAGGCATGTATGAGATAGAGAGGAAGTTTATGTAGGAGTTATAAAATCAGAGATCCATCATCAGGTGTTGAAGACATTAGTTATAGGTGGAGGTTTCATTTCAAAGGAGGGTCTAAAGGACTTGATCTTCCTTAAGGGTAGTTTCTCCTTATGAAATAGGTGTTTCACTATATCCTTTGGTTAGGAGGATTTGATCAAGGTTTTTTGGTCTAAAGGAGTTGACTAGTATCTTATTTTTAAATTCTTATAGGACAAGTAGTCCATGTGTTATATTCTTGAGAGTGGGTTTTATTCCCCATAAGGGTTTCCCATAGGAACTATGTGTTGTCTGTTTGATATTGTGTATACATTGAATGAATGATCTCTATTGTAAATGTTTCTTGATCAAGTTAATATATGCTGACTGTTTAATAGTTTGAAAGGATTGGAATGAAACTAAAATATATGGGATCATTGATTCACTCCCATATTAGTGATTCTACCTCTAACAATTAGTATTAGAACAAGTCCTTTGGTAAAGGATTAACAACTTGAAGGTGATCCACCGTATAATATGGGTAGTCATTAAGGAGGTTTCTGTACTAAGTAAGCACCGATGTTCAATAGATCCAATTATGATTATTGGAATGAAAATATGAGGACATAAATTATGTCCCTAGGGTTTGATGTATGGAAATATATTGTGGAAGGCTATGTTGTTCCTACTACTCCTCTAGTTAGTGTTGCACACAAGAAGCTATTTTGAGAATAATTCCAAGGAAATGAATGCCATCACTTGTGGTCTTACATAGACTGAGTTCACCAAGGTAATCCATTGTAAATTTGATAAAGAGATATGGGATAATATTTAGATCATTTATGAAGGATATTTAAAGGTAAATCTTGCTAAGTTATAGACTCAAAGAAGGAAATTTGAAAGTCTCAAAATGAATGAAGAAGATCTATGGCATCCTTTTTGGATATAGTTGATGAGATTGTGAACATCATCAGAGGTCTTAGAGAGAACCTTGAAGAGGCTACTATGGTTCAAGGTATTAAGTCTCTATCCCTCAAGTTTGATCCAAAAGTTTCTACTATAGAAAAAAGTCATGATCTTACTTAGTTGAAGATGGATCAATTACATGGTACCCTTACTACCTATGATAAGAGGAAGAATGATGATATACCACCAAAGAAGGAAGAAAAATTCAAGATAAAGATGAATCCAAAGAAGAAGTTCTAAGGTAAGAAACCCAAGGAGGATGAAATTTCTGACATAGATGAGGATGACTTAATTTCTTTGATTTCAAAGAAATTAAAAACAAGTTCAATAAAGTATAAGGGTAAATTACCCCTCAAATGCTTCAATTTTGGAGAGGTAAGACATTTTCCTAATAAGTTCCCTCATAAGTATAAGGATGATTATAATAAAGAGCATGCTCAAGGTCATAAAGTTGGAAAGAGATCATTTAGGTCTAATAAAATCAAAAAAAGGTTCAGAAGGTTTGACAACAAGAAGTACTTCAAGGACAAGAAAAGTCTCTACATCAAAGAAGATTTTAGCTCATCAGATGAAAGTGAAGTTAGTGACTCAGAATATGATCATGAAGATGATGGTCCTACTAAAGATGAATCCCTCTTCATGGCTGAGGAAGGTAGTTGCTCACATAAAAAGGAGTCTACTTTGAGTGATTTAGATGATGATGAAGTGGAATATGAGGGTAAGTCAAAATTCATATAGTGATAGATCTAGATTGGGTTTTAATGAAAATCCCAAAGTTACTTCTCAAGTTGACATGAATTTAATGAGATCAAGGTGGATCAACCTTTGAAGATAAATCATCAAACAAAAAATGATGATGTTGGTAGAATAAATAAAAAGTAGATTAGACAATCAAATTCTATGAGGTATGCAAATTTTAATGGTTACTCCTATACTTGTAATTAGTCTAGGTATAGAGATAGAGAATGTAGAAGACTTGTTAGAAATGAGTTTTCATGGAACTATGATGTGGGTTATCAGTCAAAATGTGTGAGTAAGGTTGAGTGTTTCAACTATCATAATATGCGATACTTTTTAAAACATTGTCCATTTAAGGTAAGACAAGATGAGTTTCCATCAAGAAGTATTATTTGTTATAATTATGAAAAGATTGGCCACATTGTTGGTTTCTGCAAGCAAAGGTCTACAAATCATAATGGGTTTAATCAAGCTCCTAGAGTACAAGGAAGAATAAAAATTAACTCATGGGAAAAAAAAGTGGTAATTATGAGTCATGATGAGATTGGAGGTCCATGTAATCTATTTTTTATGGTGGAGAATGCTATAGAAGTTGAAGAGTGTTAAGAGGTCTCATTGTTTTTTCATGTTGAGAATGAAGAGGCCAAGCTCAAGGAGAAGACCAAGGTGCTAGTTGAAGTTAGTCCTAATGTAAGTATGTATCTAAGTGACCATTTTTCTATTGATAAGCAAGTTTCATAAAGAGTACATCAGTTGTTTGTGCCTAGTGATGAGGTTACAAACTTCAAGGTGGATTCCTCAAATGAAATGGTACATCATGAATCTATGTTATCTCCATATATTGTATATCCAATCCTAAAAGAAAAGGAGAATATTGTAGTGGTTGAGAATGTTACTTCTCTTAAGACTAAGAAGAAGAAGAAGAAATACAAGTATCATATGACCAAGGAGGAAAATGAATACGAGGAGTTATGGGTGACTCCTAGTTTCACACTATTCTAGGACATTGTGAAATATTGTGTCTCTATCTATGCTTCTTAAGAGACTCCTTTTAGTGAAGAAACAAGTGTTTTTGTGGTGATTTTTAGATGGTTCTATATGTCTAGAGATGAGTGTTTTTAGTTGGAGTAGATATGTCCAAGTGGAAGATATGTTTTAGTGATTTCAGAGTGATGTCATAACTATATATGATTAGTCTATAGGGTCAGATTGAAGGTTTTCATGTGACAAAAGAGGATTTATGATTTATCAAGATGATATTTTTTTGTTGCATAGAAATTTTAGTTGACTATATTGTAGCATGCTCTAGGTTTTTTTGTGTCTAAAGGTATAATGAATTCAAATTGAAGAATTTTCTTTGCTCTCAAGTTTCCCAGTTTGTGCTTAAGAGTATCCATGTCCTAAAATGGGTTATAGGATGTGTGGGTTCCCAAAGATGTAAAATCTCAAATCTTGGTCCAAAATTGTGTAATGGTTTTCTCCAAGTATACAAGAAGTTTTAGAGGTGGACTTTAACCATAAGGAGGTTTGTTGACTTTGTTTATTTTAAGATTCTAAGGTTTTGGGATCTGATAGAAAAGTGGTTTGCCTTGTGATTTGGGGGCTAAGGCTTCTTAATATATTAAATGGAATAATTTTTTTTTCTAATCAAGATTCATAGAGATTTGAAGGTTTGTGGTTTTCAAATTATTCATGTTTTTATCAAGATGGATACCTAATTAGATAGTAGGTTTGTAAATAAAATATATTCTAGAGAATGATATAGGTATTTAAAATTGGTGTGATTAATGGGTCATATGAGAATGCTCCAAATATGAATTTTTAGGTCTTGATGATGTGTCTACTAAAAGGTATGGGCTATGCAAGTTCTAGGTAGGGATACTAGAACTAGATAGGCCTAGTGAGAAGATGAGTGCCTTTTTAATTCAAATTTTCCAAAATATAAAGGTATGTGTGTTTCAAGGAGATTTCTCAGGTTATTTCTAAGCATGTTTTATATTTTTTGAGTGGCATGAAGGTCTATTGGTGGTCCTTGAGGTGGTTTGAAAAAGAAGGCTAGTAAGCCTATATGTTGGTTCTTCATTGTGTATGGAGATTTGAAGATGTTCAAGAGGTGAAATGGCTTAGATATCTATGGGTGAGTCCCTCTTAGATGTTTAGTGAGTTCCATTAGATTTAAATAATTTTTTATGTTATTTCTTCCTTGATTATAGTGTTTTGTTGAAGAGAGTGTTAACATGGAGTAAGAAGAAGTTGTCAAGGCAAGAAGAGGCAAGCTCAATATAAGGGGGTGTTTATATCATATTTATAATATAGTAATCTCCTTCTAATGATATTTTTAGGTCCTTAAGACCAGATTATTCCCAATTTTTCATTGTGTCAAAGGGAGAGAAAGTTCTTATTGTGAGAATGCTTGAAGAGAGACAACAAAGATGAGTTGTATATTGTTAAATGATGGTTGTTGACATCAATTACAAAGGGGGAGATTATTTGATATTTTTCAATGATGTCATGGTGATTTCATGGAGGTTTCCTTATGAGTGGATGAAGTGACTTGATAGTATAAGTGGTAATGACAAAGTATGCAGTGTGCTTGTTGTAGTATGCTTGGTTGATCTTTAGTTTTGGCATGGTTATAGAGGTTTAGGGATGATTTTAAAGTATTAATAATGTAAAATATGTACCATAATATTTTTTATATGATTTTATTGCTTGCGTGCATGAGTGGAATTCATCTGGTAGATCATTGTTTTCATCTAGACATTTGGGTCTAGTGGCAAAAAATTTGAGTAGGTAGTTTGCTGACATCACCATTACCATGTGTGGATGATTCAAGGGGAGTTTTTAATATGGTTGTGATAATATTTTTACATATTTTATATGTGATAAATCTTAGGTCATGTGACTAATCACAACATAAGATATGCAAGTGCAAATTTGGGGTGTTAGGCAGTTTGATAGTGTTTTCCCATAGTCAAATTTGCAATGTGATAAGAAAAGTTGAGTAGGAATTTTGATGTTGTTATATTTTCACATGTGAAGGTATGAATAGAAAATGATAATATGGGTTTATTAAAATTTTTTCTTAGTTAATTTTTACTAAATTTTACATCATGCGATGAAGCATGTCAAAATATATGCAAGTGCAAAGTTGGGCTCCAAAGTAGTTTGATAGTGTTTTCCCATCATCAAATTTGCATGAGTCAAGAAAGTAGTTTGGTGATGGAATATATCACACGTGTGGATGTTTCAAAATAATTTTATCATATGGGTTTATTCAGCTTTGCTCCTAGTTGATATGCATTAAATTTCAAGTCATGAAATAAAGCATGACAATATATATGCATGTTCAAAGTTGGCCTCCCAGGAAGTTTATTCACATAGTTGGATCTATGGTAGAAAAATTTGAGTGAGCATATTAATGATGTTATATCTTACACATGTGAAGGTTTCAAGAGTAGTTTGACACATGGTTGGATTATCCTATGTGAGGAGATCATATGGTCTAAATTTGAGTACACGCAAGTGAGCTAGGTAAAAGATATAAATGTGAAAGTTTGGCCTTACAGTCAAATAGAAATGGTTCCCATATCATTTTTACACAAGGTAAAGTTCAAGCAACATCGATGGAGCACGTTGCTTTAGGATGTCAGGAAGCAATGAAATCGTGCCAAGTGTTCAATTATTAACATTAATCAGAGATAAAGATCAAGCTTGTTCCAAGGGTTAATGGTGAGTTATTGATCATACAGATATAGATCGATGTTGAAAATTAAATTCAAGAGGTCAACATGATAGTTGTATGTCATTGTTAAATTTAAGACAATATTGAAGAGATCGATGGAGCATATGAAGTCAAAGTTTCTAAATTACACAAGATGAGGTCACCTAATAGAGGTTTAACATTTGGGCATTAGCTCACTTTATGTTAAAATTTGAATAAGATAGATAGTGTGTATTTTATATAATAATCAAGGATATGATACATGATCATAATGTTCAAATTTTAACTATGACTGTTTTCATTTGAATATTTGAATTTGTAAAGGAAACACTAGTGTTTGGGTTTTGGGCCATATCTTTTGATTGAGATAGAATTTTATCATGGTGTAAAAATCAAACCTATAGATGAATACAAGGCACATATGGGAATACAAATTTAAAGATTTGAAATTGTGTATAGTCAAAGATATTTTGCTCCAAATTTGACTATGTTTGACATTCATCTGTTAAGAACCTGGGAAAGATGTTCAAGCTTGTTTTGATATTGGTTCAATATCTATTGATGAATTAGATATTGGGGAGTGTTTTAGAATACATGAGATGTTAGGTGAGCATTATTAAGGTTTGAATAATCATATCTAGTACAAAAAAGGTTTAGAAGCTGACTATGTGTTCACTCATAATGGTTGTTATATAGAATGTTGTTTGAGCAATTTGTGCTTAAGCAGAAGGGTATTGTGGTGGATATGGGAACTTAATGAGGTCATATAGATAATGTGTCATAATTAAATGAGTTTTAAATTGTTTTTGTGTTCTTATTTTTCTTGTTGAAGTGTCAAATAGGTTAATGGGTCATCATAGGACCTAAAAGGTGACTTAGGCTTATTTGAAATAAAGTTATGCTTAAGTGTGACCCATGTTAGTTGTCTTAAGGGTGAAACAATGTATTATGGATGACAAGGAAAGATTATGAAGTTGATTAATAATGAATTATCTATAAATATTGAAATCAAATATGATGATTTGTAGATGGGCATGACATGGAAAAAATCTTGTGTAAGAAGACTGTGTAAAGGAAGAAGGAGAGTAAAAGTGCCTTGTGGATGGGTTGATGTGTAGAGTAGATTGAGGACTATGCGTATGAAATGTAGGTTATAATTTTTTTGGAAGAATATTTCTCTTATAGCTTTAGGATATGAAAATATGCTATGTGTGCATAAGAGGACAATTTGAATGAATAAGGAGAGATATTATGACATGCCTATGTGAGACGCTTATATGAGATAAAGAGGAAGTTTTTGTAGGAGTTAGAAATTTAGATATCTATCATCAGGGGTTGAATACATTAGTTTTAGGTGGATGTGCTAATTTCAAATGATGGTCTAAATGACTTGATCTTCCTTAGGGGTAGTTTTTCCTTATGAAATAGGTGTTTTACTAAAGGCTTTTGGTCAAGAAGATTTGATCAAAGTTTGTTGGTCTAAAGGAGTTAACTAGTCTCTTATTTATAACTTTTATAGGACAAGTAGTCCATGTTTTGAAATCTTGAGAGTGGATTTTATTCACCATAAGGGTTTCTCACATGGACTATGTGTTGTGAGTTTGATCTTGTGTATGCATTGAATGAATGATCTTTCTTTTGAGTGTTTCTTGATCAAGTTGATATATGCTAACTGTTTAATAGTTTTACAAGATTGGAATTGAAATTGAAATATCTAGGTTCATTGATTTATCCCCCCTCTCAGTGATTGTACATATAACACATAACACATAAACATAATATCTATGTGGGAAACCATCATGGGTAATAAAACCCATAGGAACACCACTTGGACTATTATCTTATAATAAATAGATCAACATTTAGTGAGGCACCAACCCCACAAGGAACACTAACCCATCACTAGTCCTTTAACAAGCTCTAACTTAAAAGGAGGAACCAACCCCCTATGTGACTTAACACCAACTTATCCACTTCAAGGATACTTCTTCAAGATCTAACCTACAAGGCAACTCCCACTCCCTATTGAATGAGCACCAACTTAGCCAAAGCAATCTTAATCATATTCACAATACCTTATTGCTCAAATAAGAGATGGTGACCTCTTATTTAGCTCTTTATATTCTCTATCCACTGTCATACATTAGTAACACATCCATAATGAAAATATAATGGTCTCTCAATCAAAACAATATCACTCCTTCAACACTCTCAAACTGTCTCTTCAAATAACCAACCTTTCATTTCTTCTACTTCGCTCAAATAACCCTCATGTGTCTTGATTAGGTCATGTGACCTTACTATTAAGCTTCATAACTTATCTTGGATATTCATGACTTACACTATGCTATTATTTAATTGTACCCATGACCTCATTCTTCTCCTCAAGGTGCTCTTTTACTTGCTTACACTCACATTTATTAACTAGCCCAAATAGGCCTATTATGCCTTGTTTAAATACGGGACTCTTGCTTTCACCCTCCTTGTTCAGCCAAACATCTATCTATACTTATATAATACTTGAAATAATTTAATAAACATGTTTCACATAAGAATAGAATCATCATTATGTCAACATAACTCTTTTAGACCTTAATCTTCTTCTAGGCCTACTTAGAGACCTAATGCATTAGGTCTATCCCAACCACACGTTACCACACTAAACCCTTGGAACATCTTAAGGCATACCAAATGGATGAAAAAATTTAAAAACCATAATATTAGGCCTTATCCAACATCATATAAGATCGACACCACCTATTAAGTCCATTCATCACTTGAACTATGCCATTAGCCCTACTCATAATTAGGCCTTCACACACAAAAAAAGTCTACCTTGAATATTTAAAGCATATAAACAAAAATACCACACAAACATGTCCTTAAATAATATTAATAGAATATTCATGACATAAACAACATCAATATACATTTTATGATGTGCCCAAAATATGGCTCATTATTGACATGGAATTTCCTTCATTTCATCTTTCTAAGGATATAATCTTATGCAAATCATAGACTTTTAGCTAACTATTGCATGGAAAATAAATAATTTATCTCATTTATGTCAAACCAAAGGTTGATTTACCATTTTGTCATTTATACCTAACAAGTAACATGTTTTACTATTTTGGTTTTGAAGAATACATAGGAAGGATGGCATAAATAGCATTTTGGAGAAACTCTAGTTTTGACCTGAGTTTCTCAAAGCTATGGATTCAGCCAGTCCAAGATCTAAAAACTCTACCAGTCTAAGATCTATAGACTTTACCAGTCTAAGATCTATGGACTCTACCAGTCTAGAATCTACAAACTCTATAGATCTAAAATCTAAGAAGCAAAAGAGTTTGTAGATAATCTAAAGAAGTTACTCCAGCTGGAATCACATCAATGAAATACTTGCCTCCTATTTTGAAGGATTAAATATTGATATATTTTTTATATATTTGGACCTTAAAATTATTATAGGGATAATATAACTATCTTTTCATGACATAGATTTTTAGGATCTTGATCAATCCAAATCTCTTATTTTGAGGATGAATGGATTGACTAAGAAGTCCTATTTTCCTGCATACTATTTTTATACTAATTTTATTAGCATAAATATGTAAATATTTTGTCTAAAAAGAAGATGAATAACTATTACACTCAGAATTTTGGATATACTATAAATTTTCTAGGTTTCTATTAATTAATGCAATAGCATTCCATCTTTTAGTACTGAGTAAACTTCATTCCTAACTCTAAGAAGAATAAAGGCCCACTCTCCTTAGAACCAATAATTTTTATACGGTATTTATATTTATGTTGAATTAATTTTGCATTACTAGATAATCAGAATATCTTAAATACTTGTAAATATTAATAATTCAAATTCAAATATTTACATTCTAATAGCTATCTTCTTTCAAAACAAGTGTGACTTAGTCTTAGTGTTTCTTTTGATTTCTTACATAGGAGTTAGTTATCTTAGAAGTATCTCTTCATTTGAGTGTTTACATTTCCATGAAAGTGTGAATTAGATAGATTGACATTTCCAATCAAGTGTGAATTAGGTATATTTACATTTTCAAGCAAGTTTGAAGTAGATTAAGGGTGCTTTAATTTCAAGGAAAGGATTAAATTGGTTAGTGTAATGGTTAATCTCTTCTTTTAGCAAGTGTGTGAAGAATTTATCTTAGAGGAATTATTTCATTGGTAAAAGTTAGATTAGAATCATAAAAATCCCCCTAAGACCAACTTATAGATCTACCACTATAAACCTTATTGCAGATAGCTTTGGACACTAGCCTTGGTTTGATAGACATCAATCTAAAAGATTGATTAAATGGAGGGTTAAATGACACTCATCATTTTTGGCACCATTTCTAGGGATATTCTTAGGTGTTATTAAGGTAAAAATTATTGATCTATAGTTAAAAATAAATAAAACAAACAAATATAAAACAAAGAGTAATCAATTTATGTTTTGACCCAAAGATTCTGAAGCAAGGTTTCCAAAAACAAAGGCTGAAAGCTCTACTTCAAAACTCCAAGAAGGAAGTCCATCATCTTTAGCCAAGATACTTGAACAAGTTTTGGAATCACGTCTTCAAAATTATCTTGAAATATTATTTGGGACTAAATCATTGTCTCAACCAAGTCCAATAGGAAGAATTCACCTAGAACATCCATTTTCAAGAAGAGAGTATTTAGAGTTTGTAACAGATTTAGAAGAAGCATTTGAACAAGCCATCATTGAAGAGAGTTTTGAAGAATTTTAACAACCTTCAACCAATGATCATTAGGAAGCTAATCCTAGTTTTGAAGAACCATAAGAAGAAGAAGATATGGCTCAACAACAAAAACAACAAGTTGCAATAATAGGGAGGACTTTTTCCTTTCCCATTATCTCAAATCCTAATTATCAAACTTTTATGAAAAACATTTCTCCTGCTAATTTGATAACTTTTTGGGGAAAATCTACAGAAGACCTTGACTAGTTTCTATTTTAATTTAATTTACTTTGTCAAACCTATGACTATATAACAGACAATCAAAAGCTAAAATTGGTTCCATCTACACTCAAAGATGTAGCCATAAGATGGTTTGTGGGCCTACCAAGTAACTCCATTCACACATGGGATGAAATGGAAACTACATTTCTAAACAAGTGTCAAGATTATTTCATGGTGTGGGAAAAAAAGGAAGATTTTTTTAAAATCAAATAGAATGATGATGAATCCTTGAAAGATTATCTAGATAGATTTACATTTGTTCATAAATAGAGTAGTTACCCACTCATTGAGGAAGTCCTGAAACTTATTTTCCTCAAAGGATTAGATGAATAACCCATATATGCATTAAATCTAATGGGAGGAGGAAACATAAATAAACTAGCCTTTCCTCAGATTTTAGAACTTTTTACTGACTACTCTAAGACAAAACAAAGGATTAGGAAAACAAGACTAGGGAAATCCATTGAAATGGGTAAATTGATGGAATAATTTGCTAATCTAAAGACAAACATTTTGGTCACACTCAATACTACATTAGATGGCCTTTAGGCTAAAGACAATACAATAGAACCATTGGTAATATACTATCCTAATTATAGGTTGAAAAATGCCCTTAGAGAATGTCATTTGGATAAAATACACATCTCATCTTATGGAATCAGTGAAGGAAAATATTATGACATAGATCATTGTACTTATCTACCCACTTTGAAAACTCAGATGTAATCAAACCTTCAACCTAGTGAAGAGATAAACTATATTCAAAGTAGAGATTCTTTCCACAAAACCAAACCAAGGATAGTTTACTTCCAAAAATATAGTAAACCCTTAGACATCATCATGGAATGTTCCAATGCCTCAATCCATGTGGGAACAAACATAGATGCCATTAGCTCAAATGTCATGGCAAGGACAAGAATGGATACCACCTTAACCATGGATGATGCCACAACAACCATGGTTGCCCCAACAACAGTCACATACATAATGAAATCCTAATCCACAATACAATAAACCAAGAAGACCACCAAAACAACCAACTATAATTCCACCCCTTATTTTCCAACATCTAGAACAAGTTAATCATCCCCTAAGGCCTAGACAACTAATAACCAATCTAAAGAATAAGTAGCCACCACCTATTTATGTCAGTGAACAAGATGGCATAATGAATGTAGGAGTAATTAACTACTCTGATATTCAATTAAGATCAAGGAAAACTATAAAGGAACCACCAATTTTTTATTTTTGAAATACCAAATGGAAATGAAGAAACAAAACAATCTCAACTAAATAATAAAGAAACTGAAAGCAAGGAAAACTTTGATAAACACAAGGGAAATGTAATTATACCAATAGTTCCTTTCCCTGAGAGATTAAAAGAAATTGAAACCAAAGAAGAATGGTATTTGATCTATGTATTGAAAAAGATGAGTATTGAGGTACCCCTACTACAATCTATTAGGGATATTCTTGAATTGAATAAAATCATTAACAATTTGTGTGTCAAGATATTTGGAAGAATGAAATAGTATCCAAAAACCATACACGTTGATGGCAAGCTTGTTGATTTGTTAGAAAGAAAAGTCTTAATACCCAAGTATGTAGACCTAGGTAGTCTTGTCATAACAATCAAAATAAGAGGAAGTCAAATTATAAATGTTCTAGTGGATTTAAGGGTAGCAATCAACGTCATGACAATTGATACTCTCCAAACACTATCCTTAATGGGAATGCAACCTACCACTACCATCTTTCAAATGGTAGATCAATCTGTGTCTAAAATAGAAGGAAATATATAGAATGTTGTAGTACTTGTTCAATCTTGGTAGTGTCCAATTGAATTTATGGTGTTGCAGCCCAAAACCAAGAATTTAGGATATCCCCTAATCTTAGGAAGACCATGGCTAACTACTACGGCAAAAATAATTGATTACAGGTCAGGAGACATGACCATTTCCAATGGTTTAGAATCCAAAAACATTTTTTTGTACCCTCCTATAAAACCATTAGTCAACCACATATAAAAACTTTGGGTGGATAAGCCAGACAATATAACAAATGACTTTTCATCTTTGGCTACAATTACAATTAAAGATCATATAGAAGAATTGAATGAAGAAGTAATCCAAGGTTATGAAGAACATGACCATTCAAAATAAATATCTACCAGTCCAAAATATATGGACTCTACCAATTTAGAATTTATAGACTCAACCAGTCCAAAATCTATGAATTTAGCTAATCCAAAATCTACAAACTTAACTAGTCTAGAATCTATGAACTCAGCCAGTCTAGAATCTACAAAATTTGCCAGTCTAGAATCTATGGACTCAGCCAGTATACAATCTATGGACTCCCCAAAATTTCTTGGGACATATTATCTTAGCCTTTATAATACTTCTTCATCATATCATCATAGGCTAATTTAGGCAAATATTTAGAATTGGGTAGAAACACAACAAATCCATTTATTGAGTGCATTCCATTGCCCATTAATAAGAGTTATTCCTCTTAGAAAAATATTTGTTGAAAATGTAACTACATTACATATATACTTCCTCATCCATGTCATTTTAATTTATTAATGAGTGAATTTAATCAAGTGGAACCTAATCATCTAGGTACTAAACCTCTCATGGTGTTACCAAAAAAAGTCTTGAACATTAATAGTTGGTTGATAAATGATGAAGAGGATCAAATTTTTGAAGTCTTAGAATGACACACCAAGGCTTTTGCTTAGGATTACACTGATATGAATGGAATTCACCTAAGTTTATGTACACATCATATCTACATAGAATCAATAAAACTAGTAAGATAGCCACAAAGAAGAATAAATCCAACATTGAAAGACAATCAAAATAGAAATTCAAAAATTATTGGATGTAGGATTTATTTACCCCATTTTAGATAGAAAATGGGTTTCACCATTGGTAATTGTACCTAAAAAGAAAGGGAAATGGCATGTATGTGTAGATTATATAAAATTGAACAAAGCCAATTTAAGATATTATTTTTTATTGCCTTTCATTGACCAAGTTTTGAACAATTTGGTAGGCAAAAATATATTTTTCTTTTCTAGATGGGTTTAGTGGATACAACCAAATAATGGTAATAGATAAAGATAAAGATAAAACCACATTCACCTATTATTTAGGAACCTTTGCCTATCAAGTACTTTTATTTGGACTTTGCAATGCTCCTACAACCTTTCAAAGAGCAATCCTAGCAATATTTTCTGACCTCACTAATGACTATGTGGAGGTTTACATGGATGATTTCACTATCCATGGGGAAACCTATGAAGAAGATATTACTAATTTAGAAAGAGTTTTGACAAGATGTGAGGAACATCAATTATCATTAAGTAATAAAAAATGCTTGTTGATGATGGATCAAGGAATAGTGCTAGGACATCACATTTATACAAGAGGCATTTAGGTAGATCCCAAGAAAGTTGAGATAATATCCAACCTACCCATTACACATACACAAAAAGAGGTTAAAAGTTTCTTTAGACAAATTGGTTATTATAGGCACTTTATAGACAACTTCAATAAAATTGATACTCCTATGTTCACTTTTCTCACAAAGGATAATGAGTTTATATGGAGTGTTGATTGCCAACAAGATTATGAAACAATCAAAACCAAGATTAGTACCACCTCAGTATTAAGAAGGCCATATTGGAAACAACCTTTTTATATATATACATATGCTTCCAACATAGTAATGGGTGCATTCTTGGGACAAAAATATGAGAATGATCACATGCATGATATCTATTATATCAACAAAAATATGACACCTAATGAGAAAAAATACACCACAATTAAAAAAGAGTTCCTTTCTATAGTCTATGCAATAAATAAATTATGACACTATATAGCAAGCTATAAGGTGTTTATCTATACAAACCATTAAGCTATTAGATTCCTTACCAAATAACCAATCTTGGGAGGAAGGATCATCATATGGCTTTTGCTTTTACAAGAATTTGATATAACTATTATAGATAAACTAGGAAAATTTAATGTGGTTGATTTTTCCTTGTCTAGACTTGACACTTTAGGTGAAGAAGAACTAGTGGAGGATGATTTTATAGATGAATAATTATTTCCTATTTTAGCAGAATCTCCATGGTTTGTTGATATAGTTAATTACCTTGCTACATGGAAGTTTCCTCTATATTTTTCTATAAAGCAAAGAAAATGTTTAATGAGAGAAAGTTATTCTTTTAAATAGATTAATGAAATGTTATATAAATTTGGTCCTAATCATGTATTTCAAATGTGTGTAACCAATAATGAATCCTATGACATCATCAAAGCTTATCTTGATGAACCAAGAGGAGGACATTACTCAACTTAGAGGGCTATACACAAAATCTTAAGAGCAGGATACTATTGGGCTTCCCTTCATAGATAAGTAAAAAGATATGTTAGATAATGTGATGCATGTCAAATAATGGGATAACCTACTCTTTTAGCTAAGATGCCTCTCCATCCTCATCTAGTTTAAGAACCATTTGAGAAATGGGAAATTGAATTTGTAGAATCTATGGATCCCTCATCCAAAGGAAAGGAATATCTATTAGTCTGCATAAACGATGTTACAAAATGGGTAGAAGTTGAAGTTTTAACACATGCTCAGGAAGAATCTATAGTAGATTTCATATATTTCAAAATTATATAGAGATTTGGTACTCCAAGGGAGATAGTGTCAAATCAAGGACCTCAATTCATGTCAAACATGATAAAGTACTTCATGAAAATATATCAAGTTTGGCACAGGAAGTTTTATCCATATCACCCAAAAGCTTATAGAAAAGTTGAAGTCACTAATAGAGAATTGGAAACCATTTTAACCAAGATTTTTAGTACCAATAGAAAAAGTACCAAAAGTAGTTTGGTCCTAGAATACCACCTAGAAAACAACTACTAGTTTCTTGCCTTACAAGCTAGTTTATGGTAAGAGACCCTTATTCTCTATTTAATTTAAATTACAAACATTGAAAACAACATTAGAAGTGGGAATTGAATTGGAAAAAGTATAGAAGGAGATAATCATACAACTCAATCAACTTGATGAAATGAGAATTAAAGTAGTACAAAGGACTAAAATGGTGAAAAATTAGAGGAAAATTTGGCATGAATCACACATCAAACAATAAAAGTTTTAGAAAAGAGACTAGGCATTATTGTTTGACTCAAAATTTCAACAATTCAAAGGTAAACTATAGACAAGGTGGTTAGGACCCTATCAAATAAAGGAAGTATTTGTAAATGGTTTTGTCAAGTTGATGCCCATTGATGACAATACAAGGACTCTTTTGGTCAATGGGTATAGAATGAAACTTTATCAGGAACCTCTTAGTAAAGATGAATTTGTACAAAAAATGAAAAGTGAAATAGCTTTCTTGGAGGAATCAATTTACTCCAGGTAAATTGTTCCTTAATGATTTCTCTCTATTGGTATTAAAAAAAATCAATAGTGAAAATCCTTTCATAGATGCTATTGATAATGCATAGCTGGAAAACCAGCTTGTTGGCTGGTTATGCATTGCTGAAAAGGGCCTTGACTAGAAAACCAATAATGGTTGGTCAAGGGATATAAAAAAAAAGAAAAAAAAAGTTTGATCATGCAATCTTGATTTATTTCCTCATGTAATGAAACTTTAGATTGTTCTTTTGAAGTATGTTAACTAATTCATGTAAACTTACTTATATAGGACAAATGGCAAGAGAAGAACAATATCTAAGGTCAAAATAAGTGAGTTATAAGTTTTATTTATACATGTTTTATTGAACTATAATTCCTTTGATTTAAATAATAAAATCTTACAGAGATGAAAAACCATAATTAGATTATCATCTATCCCCTAAAAGAGAGGAATAATCATATCATGCAAAAGAAAGGGATAAGGAAACACATGTCATAATGGATACATGTATCCAATGTAATTAATTGCATCATTATTATTATGATGGGAAATTATGACATCATTTCATAAAAATAACAAAATAAAAGGGATTCTAATCATTATTGATTAGACATAACAAATACCTACGATGGTGGAAGCAATAATTTTTCTATCAATGTGAGGAATAAAACTACCACCATGCCATGCCATCATTTAAATGGGTATAATATTGTTCATGCCACCTTAGCATTTAGTAGTCTTACTTTGTAGATATCAAGTGAAGCCCAAGATCATGCAAAATAATGATTATACTCTCACCAACTCATTGTGAGTTAACTTTATACACATAACATGGCCACAAAAGTTACTAATCTCTATGAAGTGAATTAGAAACCTTTATCTACAAATCCCAAAGGAAAATAGTGTAAACCCTAGTTTAATTTGTCAAATTTCTCCACAATTAGTGACAATTTGGAAGGAATGGGGCAAAATACAAGGTCAAAACTAAAAAAATAAACCAAATTCCTCAATGATAGGGCTTATATTGTAGTGTTTGAGTTGAATGGATAGTTATCATTCATCCAAAAATTCTAGGGATTTCATGAGACACTGGTAAGAGAATTCATGAAAAACATTACTCATTTTTATATTATTGAGGAAGTAGTTATTCTAATGTCTATTTAGACTATTAGTGAAATCATAGAAATCCTAGATGAAGGAATGAAAGTCACAAGAATAATTCTATTTAATGACTTGATTACTCAATTCAATGGCAATAAATAGACTAAAGCTACATGTTTAATTAATTTAAAAGGGAAAGCTAAGGGGATCCATAGAGATTCAGTTTTAGAGCCATGGCAATTCATAGCATTATGGGTAATTAAGTTTATCACATGTGAGTGGCATTATAGTCTTTTGGGAGGAGAAGCTATGAAAAATTTAATACATCTAAATCATGGAAGGGAAAATACCCAATGTAAAATTAACCTTCCATATTTCTTGTATGGTCACCTCCAAGTGATGACAATAACCCCTAATGCTTCCCCTAGGTATCATGGCCTCATTCACCTTATTATTCAACACCATTTCTTCCAAAAGGGGAAAAAAGTTTGGAAAACCTTTGAAAACAAGGTCATTAGACAAATTCTAGCCCTACCTATTTAGGAAGAAGCTAGAACATTAGGTTCAATCCAGTCACAAAAGCAATCTCTTATAACTGTTATGGCTACCAAGAAAGTGAGCTCAAGGAAAAAACCAAAACAACTTGTAGTTGTATAGAAAACTCCTCCCTCTTTCAAAAGGGTTATCAGATCTCAAGCTACTCAAACCCTCATTATTTCAAATCCTCCATAAGAATATTGAGAAATGGTTGAGCAACCAGTCCTCTACCTAAGAAGAAGAAAACTAAAAAGAAACATTATTGTCTTAATAGGACCTAAGAAGGGATTGACTCCTATAGTAGAAGAAGGATCAAGTGTGGCCCTTAGGACTAAAAGAATAAGATTGATTCTTTTGAATGAAGATGAATAAGAAGTAGTCCATACCTTGGATAGCCTTTAACAACTATCCCAACCTTAAAAATAGTAGAACAATAAATAAAAAGAAACTCCTATAGAAGTTCTTGTAGAGGAGCCTACTAAGAGCTCTACCTTGCAACCATTGGATGAATTAGAAAGCTCTCCAATAAGGGAACTAGAATCTGAATAAGATAATTCAATAGGAAAACAAAATGATGAAATTGAAGTTTCATTAGACAAAGGTAAAGATCTATATATATTTGAAGAAGGAGAACCATCTAGTCCCAAGGATCCTATCATGTAGCTAACCATGAAACTTTCTAAAGCCCAAAAGTTGATTCAGAAACAAGAACTAGATATTACAACTCTACTCAACCAACTATAGAGTAAGGATCAGCTTAGCTCTATGTTCATACAAAATTAGAAACATATTTGAGTTTTGATTTGAAAGTTAATAAACTAGAAGAAATAATAGAATAAAAAGAGGAGGAAGAATTCAGTTCATGGACATATATAAAGAGTCTTGAGAAATAAAATAGAAGGTTGAAACATAAACTATTGAATTCTTTTTAGACATTTTCTAGTTAATGATAGTCAACCTACCTCTTCTCTAAAAACATTTGTTGGTCAAGGATGTTAGACCAGTTATCTATATATTCCTCCATTATAAATGTTACATCAAGCTCAAGAGGAATATCAATTAATCAAATAGAAGAATGAGGTTTTAGTCGTTACCAATAAGAAATTGGAAAATGAAAAATAAATATTAAAAACTAAAACTCAGAATTTGGAGGGAGACTTGAAGAATGCTTGCAAATTATGAGATATTCTTTTGGCTTGTATAAGTCCAGCTCTTGCATATAGTCTATTCCTATTTGAATAAATCTATATATGGAAAATTCCTAGGATATCCTACAATCTTCCTTATAAGATTCTAGATCCATCTACATTTTTGGAAATATTTTATAGTTCTAGGTCTGATACTCAAGATCTCTTTTATGAATTTTATCTACATGATTTGATAATAGGAGATCATGAACATAATAAATTTTTGAAATTTACATATAGGAGAATTTTAGTTGAGAGCACGTCATTTCACTTTCAATAATTAGTTAACATGGAAAAATAGATTTGAAGAATATACATATCATATTAAAACTATAGGGTTATGCATCAGACCAACCTTCTCCATTTAGAGATTGATTGACCACAATTTCAAGGGAGCTTGTTTAAATACTACCATCAAAAACCACTATTTGGAAGCTTTGTATAACTATATAGTTTCATTTGATCTATTTGTAAGACAAATATTCGATTCGATTATTGTTGCTAGTGTGAAAAGATGGGACCAATTATTAGTGTCTCAAAAGATGAGAAGTTATGTCTCTTAATAATATAAAGTGGAGTAGAAGAAGAGGTGAATCAATTCTTGAGGAAATTATAGAAGTAATAAACTATATAAGAGAGAAAACATGGATTATAATGAGTTATAAACCTCCATTGTTTATCATACCATTTCCTAGATGGCAGTATTGGGCACCACAATCTAATGAAGAGTTTAACATATGGAAAATAATGGTTCAAGAGTATAAAGGATTTAAAATAAATACAAATCAACATATCAAAGATGAATTTGATGAATATGATCTCAGCAAGGGCATGGAAAATAAGCCAAGAACCAATGAAGCTAGCTGAATGTTTGCAATGGGACATGCAAAAGGTAAAGTCTAGGGGAGATGATAAGCCCAAAATATGGCTCATTATTGACATGAAATTTCCTTCATTTTATCTCTCTAAGGATATAATATTATTCAAATCATAGACCTTTAGCTAACTATTGCATGGAAAATATCTACTTTATCTCATTTATGTCAAACCAAAGGTTGAGTTACTATTTTATCATTTATACCTAACAAGTAACATGTTTTAGTGTTTTGGTTTTGAAGAATACACAAGAAGGATGGAAGAAATAGCATTTTGGAGAAGTTCTAATTTTGACCTCAATTTCTCAAAGCTATGGACTTAGCTAGTCCAAGATCTATGGACTCTGCCAGTCCAGGATCTATGGACTCTATCAATCTAAGATCTATAGACTTTACTAGTCCAGAATCTATGGACTCTGTAGATCCAAAATCTGAGAAGAAAAAGATTTTGTAGATGATCTAAAGATTAAAATTACTCTAGATAGAATCAAATCAATGAAATACTTGTCTCTTATTTTGAAGGATTCAATCTTGATATATTTTGTATATATTTAGACCTTAAAACTATTATAGAGATAGTATAACTATCTTATCGAGACAAATAGATTTTTAGGATTTTGATCAATCCAAATCTCCCATTTTGAGGATGAATGGATTGACTAAGAAGTCCTATTTTCCTACATAATATTTTTATTCTAATATTATTAGCATACATATGTAAATCTTTTGTTTGAAAAGGAGATGAATAACTATTACACTCAAAATTTTAGATATACTGTAAATGTTCCAGCTTTCTATTAATTAATGCAATATAATTCTAGCTTTTAGTACTAAGTAAACTTCATTCCTAAATCTAAGAATTAAAATGGCCTACTCTCTTTGGAACAAGGAATTTTTGTATAGTATTTATATTTATGTTGAATTAATTTTGCATTACTAGATAATCAAAATATCTTAAATACTTGAAAATATTAGTAATTCAAATTCAAAGATTTACATTCCAATAGCTATCTTCATTTAGAAAAAGTGTGAATTAGTCTTAGTGTTTCTTTTGATTTACTACACAAGAGTTAGTTAGCTTAGAATTATCTCTCCAGCTAAGTGTTTACATTTCCATGTAAGTATGAATTAGATAGATTTACATTTCCAAGAAAGTGTGAATTAGATAGATTTACATTTCCTAGAAAGTGTGAACTAGATTAAGGGTGATTTAATTTCAAGCAAAGGATTTAATTAATTATTTTAATGGTTAATATCTTATTTCATCAAGTGTGTGAAGTAATTATCTTATAATAATTCTTTCATTGGTAAAATTTAGATTAGAATCATCAAAATCCCCCCAAGACCAACTTATAGATCTACCACCATAAACCTTACTACAAATAGCTTTGGATATCAAACCTATTTTGATAGACATAAATATAAAATATTTATTAAATTAAGAGTTAAATGACACTCATGATTTTATTCTTCACCACCGACAAAATGCCTCAAGAACATTCCTGCAAAAAAGGCTTACTCAAAACTACCAAACACTGCCAACATATAGTCAAGAACATTTGACTCTCCATACTTGAAAAGGGACTTATGATTTAGATAAATACATTAATAATAAATTTTTATACCTCAATAACATATTCATATGAAATATATCCTTCTAATCCATCCAAGTCACCCCAAACTCATCTCTTCTAGATGACTACTTAAAACTGCCTAAATGCTCAGAAACATAGTTAAGAAGAATGTTGTCTTTAGAATTTACAAAGACACTTCCATGAATTATAATTAACATTAAAATTTAATTTTTTACCTATATAATATATTAAAATAAATATATCCTTGGTTCTAGTGTCAATCATTGGTCTTATAGACCAATTTGTTAAGCCTCTCTATCACAGTTCTTACATAACTAGATAAGCCATTTTAGATTTCATATTACAACCTATTAAAGTGAATTTAAAAATTATATAAATAAAGTATAGATTATATACATCTAAAAAAAATTCAATTTCATTGGATACATTTAATCTTGTCAAAGAGTCTCAAATGCTTTATTCCACCTTGCATACCTAGAACTATCATTTTATCTTAAGAACCAGTCATGGTGAACATGACTTAGAGCACCTATAGAACTAATTTCATAAAATTTATAATTAATGAACATGATAATATAATATCATTATATATACCTCAAATATCCATATTATATTCTTAAAGGGAAATATTGGTCTTGCAGACTAATCTCAATCTCTTGGGTTTCACTGTCACAACTGAACTTGACATGACAACTTGTGAACAATATTTTCACCAATTTAATCTGATTAGGAACCACTAAAAATTCATGTTGAAGTGATAAAATTAATATAAAATCATTCCATTATTAATTACACACAAATTGGGCCTATTAAGGCGTCCCTAAACATCTTCTCACTCTGACTAATTTTTCTAACTGGTTTCACCATAGCCCAGTTTAGTGATAGGTCAACATGAGTGACCAAAATAGTTGAAAAAAAGGATATTAATTGCCTAGATACCTCAATTTTAATAAATTATGAGTCTCTATCTTCTCTATTCATCCATTTTCATACTATCTAATGCAACTTTTGTCTTCTATATCAACTTCTTCTTAAACAAGCATTTTCCTATAGGTTTCACTCACTATTGTGACAAACCACTACCACCTAGATATGTTTGAGGGAGTTAAATACAATATAAAAACACTTATCTAGGCATAAATTACCATTCTAGGCACATTTGAGCATTTATTTCAACATTGGGCAATTATGAGGGTTTTGAGAGTGTTTTAGACTATTTTCCATTCTTAACATTTATTCATACATCTCTATCCATGAAGCCAACTCATAATTATTAGAAAGAATTAATATGACCTTTTTAAATATCTCCCCTAGAGATCATATTCCCATGCAATATTCAAACATGTCAACAAGCATCAAAGGTTCCTTCTTGGGTCTTAATCTCTTCATTCTACATACCAGAAGACCTCCAAACTCATTTTCATGCTTTCTCCTTCAACTCAAGACTTGAAAATTTATGATCACTCTCAAAAAAAACTATTACACCTTTTACAAAATCAAATTATATTTATCACCATATAAAATAACTTTGACCCCTCATTAGGCCATATTAGGTTTCTTTGCATGTTAGGTCTTGAACTTTTAGTCACACTTTAGAACTTGCATATACCTTGAAACCTATTTCATAGATATAAACACCTCATACCCATGTCATACATCCTCATACCATGATTACACAATCTCAAAATCCTCCAAACCTTATCATGATACCTCATAATGCCATATCCATGTTAAAAAACAAGTCCATTCACATAGACCTACTAGGCACCATACCACTTTGAGACCTTCCTACCACTATAAATGTATTTTAATACTCATTTTAATGATAAAAAAACCTAATTCCAAGATCAACTACTACCACACATCTTCTCACAAGCCTCAACTCACTTACTCCATCAGGCTTCACTATGCATTCCTTTACGAAGATAAGACTAGGTTTCATAAAACACCATGTATCTTCATAAGATCACTTATAAGATATCAATGACACTCAATTTACATTTGAAATAAATTAAAACATTAATTCATAAAACACAAAAATAATAACATACCTTAACAATCTTCCCCTTTGTCATTGATGGTAAACAATCTAACATAACAGATCAATCTCATCTCTCCAAGTTGGACTTTTCTCATAATCAAGTATTTCACCCCCTTTAACATTAATGACAAAGGGTCATATATAATATAAAAAGTTCATCTACACATATTCCATTGATCCTTTAGCCTGATCCCTCATAGAACTAACAAGATCTCCCTTTGTCCATACATACTTCTCTTCAACCTTCTCAAGAGACCTAAGTTAGCTCCCCTTAACTCCATGTATATTATCTAATTTGAAACCACAAACCAATTTTTTAAAACAAATACATACAATAATACCATACCTTTAATGAAGATAACTTCACCTATACATGAGCTACAAATGATGACCAACACATTTTATAAAATAACTATCCATCTAGGACCCACATTGCCTTATCCAAAAGTCATTTACCCTTCTTACATGAATCTAACAACCATTAACAACTTTTTAAACAAACACAATATCTTATTAAGTCTCCAATCCATCTCATACTATGGTCATAGGGGTTCCCAAGTCTTAAACCAATCTTAATAGTTATTCAGAGTAATTTAGGACAAACATCTAACTAAACACAAAGAAATACCTTTCAATGATATGTGTTGTTCCCAAAATCAGCTACACTCATTTTTGGAACAACTCCTATGAAACTTGTCTATTTCATGTTTTTCTCTCTAAGTTCATCTTTCGAGGCAAATTTTTCTTGTTCTCGTGTTTGCTCAACTATCAGCATTCAAAGTTCATGACATTCCCTTGTTACATTTTCCCAAAAATGTGAAAATCATTACCATCTTGATGCAGCCAGAGGACAAAATTTTCATTTCTTAGAGTTAGTGTTTTCTAGTGTTTTCTTGCAGGGGTGGCATTTTTTGCCACCACTGCATTAGTTTTATGTCTTTCATGCAAAGGTGGCATTTTTCACTACCCTTGAATCCACCATGCAAGAGTGGTGAAATTTTTTACCCTTGCATCTTATGATGCCTCTCATGCAGGAGCGGCGAGTTTCACTGCCCCTACATATATTTTAATCAACTCGTGTAGAGGCGGTGATTTTTGCCACCCCTGCATGACCTTGATTTTTGCACGTGACATTTATGGCCATGTAGGTCAAGTGGTTGGGGGAAATTTTCACCCCCATTTAATATTTTTTCTCCCTCTTTTCACCTCATTCATCCATTTTTTCTCCTCCTCTCTGCCCTTGGATGATCAAGCGAGCTAGAGGAAGCACGTTTTTGCCAGATTTGAGCCTCATTCCATGTTGTTTTTTAGGTAGGGTTTTTGTATTTGTTTTTGTTTGTGTTTTTCTTCTCTTTTTATATTGTTTTTCCTTTATTTTTCCTTCTAGGTTTTCTTTTTCATCTTTTCTTCTTCCCCTTCCTCTTTTTCCCGTCCAACCTCGTCAGAGTCTCCCCCTCTTCCTCATTATTTCCTTATTGGTCATTCAATCGATGTTGGGGTAGTGAAATTTACCACCCTTAGGAAACCTGATGGCTATTCCAACCCTATTAGGGTAGTGAATTTTTCTACATTTACAGACACATTGCCCTACCAGGTGCAAGGGTGGTGAATTTTACCACCCTAACACATTCCCCACCTTCACTCATGTGCACCGATGGAAATTTTTACCACTGATGCAATCTGACCTAGGTGTAAGGACGGCAAAAATTGCTACCAATACACCCAACTTCCACACCAGGTGTAAGGGTGGTGATTTTTTCTGCCCTTACATGTTCTACCTTCTACATGCATCGATGGCAATTTTTACTGCCGATACATTCTCCTTTTTAACTCAACATGCACAGGTGGAAATTTTTGCCACCTATGAACAAAAACCACCTCCTTCCACATGTAAGGGTGGAAATTTTTACCACCCATGCATACCTTCTCACCATTTTTTGCTAACTCTAAGAAATTTTTCATTTTCCTTGCCTGCTTCTCTTTCATTCTCCAACTTGCTCATGCCTCAGCCCTTTCAAGTGCATTTCCCTAGTCATGATCACCCAACATGCAATTTTCCTAGATTGCATATATTTCCCATAATTGTGCAATCATGACTCTTATTGCAGCTTCTCCTCAAGATCCTTCTTCACTAACATACTTTCAACAAAGGCTCATCCCGATGACTAAAGCTTCTCTAGAGAAGTCAAAGGCAATGAATTACCAATATCAAGGTGTTTTCCCAATCACCTCAGTCACTTCTAATTTCGATGACATTAGGGACATAGAGATCAGCCATGTAGATATGGCCAAGTTCATGAAGAGAACCAAGGCAAAAAATCCAAGCTCCAAAATGAAGAGGATAATCGAAATCAATATCTATTTGGTCTCCTCTTTTCCTGTGGTAGCACAACACATAGAGTTCATCCTCCAGTGTGCCCAATTCTACAATAAAGAGACTAGAGCTATGTCAAATGCTAGTGGTAATGTGGTAATTTGATTGGACCTCAAATTTATCGATAAAGTTTTCATGTGCCCTCCTGCTACTAAAGTATTGAAGATTGACTTCGTCAAGGCACAAAAGGAATATGATAAAGATCTTGAGAAGGTGAAGAAGGTGATCAACAACAGATGGCTCAAGACTCCTAGAGCCAACTTATCCACATGGCCACAATTTTTTTTGAGGAGTGAATTTATAGAGGAAGTTGGTGACTTAATTACTCTTCTCAGTAGGGTATGAGGTTTAACCTCTTCTTTTCAATTTCATGAATGGATGTATCCCTTCATCAAGTTAATTCTCCAAGGGAAACAAGTCATCTTCTGGGGTGAATAGATCAATAATGCTCTGCATGAAAAATTGACAAAAGTGTCTACTACTTCAAAGTTCTATATGACTTCATACCTGGTGTATATTGCAACTTCAATGAGAACCTTTCTAGGTTTGATGTTAGAGGGAGATGAAAAAACCACCCCTATATATCAATATTACCCTTAGCTAACATTGAAGGGATCAATCCATCACTTTAGGAGAGTAAATGATGCCTTCTTCATAGTATTTTGTGTCTTTTTAACCCTCAATTAGAATAGAAGAGAGTATCAGATGAAGCCTAGACTGTTGTCAATGACTTTGGCTGTATGTTCTTATAGTTCCCTACTTTTTGCTATCTATGGGTTGGCTTTTTATAAGGCCATCCCTATATGCTCCCTATATTTTCTTCTAATAAATTGGTCCTAATGGAGTTGTGTAGATAAATTATTGTCATGCAAAATAAACAGATGGAACTCAAGAAATCAGGTTTCAGGTTTCCAATTAAAATTAGTAGATACTTGGTATTGACTACTACAAAAGCAAGGGTAATGGAGACCAACATGCAACTTGTCACCATGAAGCATTTCAAAAGAAGGCCTTTTTTTTACTACAGGGTGTTAAAGACATGATCAAAAGGAAGACTCAATTTCATGAACCCATGATCGAAGATGTCTAGATGATTTGAGGATAGCAAAAGATATCAAGAAAATGAACTACAATAGACTATCTTTGGAACAAATTGAATATCTAGGCCTCACTGATATTCCTCCAAATCTGGTAGATGATAGAGATCTAATTAATAGAAAATACCTTACTGAAAAAGTCACTAACTCTCCTCTTCCTCTATTCTAATGGTCTCAAAAAGAGTTAACCTATTTGAGGATGAGATTCAAAACAATATTGGCTAACACCAATGATTGGTTAGTAAACAAAGGGATCACATTAATATAATTCATCACAGGATCAGAGGTTGAATTCTAAGAAGATATAAGGAAGAGAGTAGAAAATAGAACAAAGAATAAAAGTGATGTTCCTTCTCCTTCCAGGCCCCATAGACCTAGTAGAATTTTTGTGTCAAAAAAATCAAAGGTTGCTGAGAAAGAAGCAAAGTCAACAGATATGGGAGTTGAAGAACAAAGCACCCAAGAACAAGTGATAGAACAGATGGAAATAGATGATAGGCTTGCAGGTCAATAGGAGAGAAAAACTCTATCTCCACAAGAGGAGGCACAACTAGTTGCAAGGATTTCTTCTTCTCCAACCCACTCACCTATTGTGACTCCTTCACCCATTTTTCCCATCAGTATTCCCTCTTTTGGAGCCACCTCTCCTTCTAGAGTTATTTTTGGTGACCCTCAAGGTGCTTCTAGAGATGTTCTTCAATAATTAGGATCCATCCCTAGTCTTTCATCTCTTTCTTTCAACGTCAGTGATAGTTCCACCTTTAGCCAATCAGTGGCCAGTGCAGTTTTGCCTGATACTACACCCACTTCACCTATTGTTCCCACCAACAATGTAGATGTTACCCCAGTGACAACAAGTACAGGGACTATTGCTACTTTAAGAGTTTCTACTCTCTCACCTTGGTTGTCAACTTTCACACTTAAAATAAAAAAGCAAACCATCTCTCCAAATGACTTTGATTTTAGTAAAATAGCACCAGTGAAAGATAAGATCCCCAAGAAGCCAAAAATCCTTTCAAAAATGATTGGAGATAAGGGGCACAAATTTATAGAGATAGCCAAACCCTCACAGAATGTAACCCTAGAGAATTTTGATATGAATAGCTACTCTATTTCTCAAGTTGAGTTGGGGAAAATAACTCATGAGGGTGCCAAGAGTGATTTATAGTCTGTAATGGATATCATGGCCTAGAAATTTGATAGAGAGAGAGATGAAAGATCATTACAAGGCAAAGGTAGAATAGTTAACCACAGTGATCAAGAGATTCACTTTTTCCCCAGAAGCGACAACTCTAGAGGCCTTCTCCATAGATGACCTTGTAATCCAAAAAGTATAGAAGACATATCCAAAGGGAAAAGTACTTGAAGATTACCTAGATAAGATGCATGCATAAGGGATTTCCTTGTTTTATAGAGGTGGCTGAGAAGATAGGTAGAATGAAGAAAATGATAATAGAGTTAGAAGACCTTATGTCTATATTTCTCAAGATATTGACAACACAAATAAATATCTTAGCAAGTGGACAAAGATGAAAGCACTGAAGAAACCTACCTTAATATCAATCAACATCATTGCCAACAGAGATTCTTATATTGAAATCAAAGAATCACTAATATACAGGGTTCGAGTACTTAAGGAACTAATCAGCAACCTCAAATCTTCCAAGGATGCCAGTGAAGAAAGTGACACTAGCCTGTTGAACAAATTAGAGGAATTGCCTTGCAGACTCACCTCTCAAGACAACCAATTTATTTCAATAGAGGAAATGATTTAGGAATTCGAAGGTATGATCTGAAGGGAATTTGAGGAAAAAGTATTCTCAATGACTTTTGTAGATAATATTTTAGATAATCAATTAACTCTAGATAATCTAAGAACCAGGTTAACTAGTCATGCAAAAGCAATCACAGTAGTGAGAGATGCCACAGTCAGAGCTAAGGTAGTTCTCAAAAATACCACTATGCTAGATAGTATAGGGATATAGGTATCTATCGCCATGTATGATGCTCATCTGAAGAAGTCTGGCGACAAGAGTTAAACTATTCTTCCATACTCTCTTTTTCATTCTTCTTGTGTACTTTGTAATTGACTTGGGACATTTTCACATGCACTTTTGTAATATGTAATTACATGTAAAAATCTGAAAAAGTCCCAAAGTCAACATTGACTCATCTTTGACTAGGTTTTCAATATTTAAGTCTTTTTCCAATTTTGAAGGGTTTTCCCTATATAAAGAGGGAGCCTCTTTTGTAATGGCATCTCTAGATAACTAAGAGCAAAAAATCTACCCAAATTGAGATACTTCTTGAGACTTTGATCTCGGCGTGTAAATCAAATTTTATTGAAAGAATGAGAAGCAGGTTATTTTCAGACTTTGTGTTGAGATAATTTGTGTTATTTAGGAGATCATTCTTATGTTCTCTTTCCTAATAATCTCTCATCTATTTGATTAAATAAGAAAAGTGTGTGTGAAAATTATCTAAAGACATTCTGAAGGATATCAGAAAGACTTTGAACTGCTTTTATCCTTTGTGATCTTATTATCTGTTGTAGTTTTAGGTGAAGATTTTGAGCTTTACTTCACTCTATTATTACGTACACTTTAAATTAGTGGAGGCAATGAAGTACTTTATGATTTCATGTGTTTTATTGTGAACCTAGTTACTACTCGAGGATATTTTTTGCTATTTCCTGAATATCATTTCTAAAGGAAGAGGAATGCTTTCAGTCATCAACTAGGATTTCTCTTTTGATTTATGAAGATCATCTCTAAAAAAAGAGAGATGGATGGTGTTATCCTACCTTGAGTATTATTTTCTACTTATATATATATATATATATATATATATATATATATATATATCATATAAGTGATTTATAGGGAGCTTACCCTTGATGAGAGGAGAGATTCATCTCATTAGGATGTGGTAAACCCACACTTTTTTCCATATAAATCTCCTTGTACTATGGTTGATATGCCCATTTTGTCATCAGTTAGCTGAAGACAAAATATTCACCTAATAGCTTTTAGTGACTCCACTAGGGATTATGAATGTGCATTTTAAAGCCTCAAGCTTCAACTTGAAGCATCTCTAGTCCTTTTTCATTTTACACTTTGACAAATCCACTATACATGTGAAGCCAAAGAGCTCAAGGTATTGTTGATCCTGTATTCAAGTTGGTGCGATGAACTAAATTTCAGATTTCTCCTCCACCATCTCACCTTCAGTGAACCAAGATTTTCCTCCTACCAACGTCAGATCTCCCATACCTAGTGAAGCTTTTAGTCTCAGTACTAGTAAGGTTTTGTCTATATTACTTTCACCAAGATTTGTTATCCCACCATTTAATCATCCTATCATAATAGCCCAAGTTCCTTGGGGCAACTCCTTTGGTACTCTCAATCTAACCCCACCTTTACATGAACTACCTCATAGTTTGATAAAGAATTTCCCTAAATTCTATGGCGACAAGAAGGTTCATCCTAATGAACATATTACTACCTTTTCTATAGCATGCAGTGTGATAGGTGTGGAATATGAAGATGTAGCAGTGAGACTTTTTGTAGAAACTTTGCAAGGAACTTCCATGGATTGGTTTTACCACCTTCAAGCTCAAACTATAACTGACTGGAATACACTCAAATCCAAGTTTGAGGCTAGGTTCAAACTCACTGAAGATGCATATGTCTTATTGGCTTTGATCACAGAAATGAAAGAACCTCATGAGCTTATGAGGAATTTCATAGCAAAATTTAGTAAGATGAGGAACTGAATTCCTATGATCACTCAGCCAATGCCAAAAAATCTCAAATGCTTTTTCATCAACTCGTAACTTCCTAAAGTAAGTTTCCTATTAAGGTGGGCCAGTCCTATAGATCTCGTTGTGGTTCAAAATTTGGATATTGAGGTGGAAGATGATCTTATTATGGCAGGTAAGATAAAAAAAACTCTAATAAAAATAAATTTTCTTCATCTGTTGAAAGTGCTTCTACGAGCACCACAGATCTTATGATGCAAAAATTGATGAATAAACTACTAGCTTTGAAAAGACAAATGGCCTAAGGTATGTCTACTCCTCCTTATAGAGATATGCCAAGAAGGACATTTCAAAACCATTCATATCAAGGCAATGCTGCTAAAAATCAAGGGTAACCAAACTGCCTACCCCCTCCACACGAGAAGCTTGCCATTAAAGCAGCCCCTACTAATTCAGTAGTTGGTTACCTAAAAAATGAACATGATTTCTCATTCCAACCTAAGCTGGACCAACAAGATGATGTTAATCTCTTCATAGAACTAGAAGAATAATTAGCTGGTGACTCCAATATTGGTTTCTTGAATTATCAAGATGAAGCTGGAAGTAAGGGAGAAGTGTTTGATGGATCTTATGCCATTTTTACCAGATCTCAAAACTAGTCAGCTCAACAACTTGATAAAGAAAAATTAGGAGAAGAACCTTAGTCAATAGTTTCTATTGCTAAATGAGGAACTTCATTGCCTTTCCAACCAAAGGATTAGGTAACTAACAAAAAAAGTAAGTACCTCAAACTGTCCCATACCTTTTACTTCTATTTCTCAGACCAGTGCCACACCCACTAAAGATTAGGATGATGGGCTCCCTTCCTCTGTCTCTAACTCATTTCAATTATTTTATATAATTGATCATACCAAAAATACCAAGATTCAAATGACTGAGATTGAGTATTTGTGAGCCAATCCTGAACAATTTGATAGATTGGCAGAATACGTAAAAAATAAAACTTTCCCTATAGGACAAAATTTTTCAAAGGCGACTCATGACTCCTCCAAGAATAAATCCATCTAGAATAATCTTGTTGCTACTCCTCTCACCACTCTTAGGAAAATAGAACCTTTTTATGTTTCCCTATTAATAAATGGTCATAAATTGAGTAACTACATAATAGACTCTAGAGCTTCTGATAACGTTATGCCTACCAAAGTAGTAGATTCCCTTGGTTTTACTTTGACTAAGACTTTTGGGAGGTGTTTCTCCATGGAAAACAAGCAAGTTCCACTCTTGGGTCAAATTAAAGATGCCCAATTTACATTTGTGTCTTTTCTAAAAAAGAGAATCAAAATGACAGTCCTGGTGGCTGATGTTCCAACCTCTTATGACATCTTTCTTGGGTAAATTTTTTGCAAGAATGTTAGTGGTGAATTAAACATAGACCTATCTGAAGTGAGGATCCTAGTCAAAGGTGTTATGCAAAAGTTGCTTCCTGAGAAGGAAGCAAATTATGTGGTTACCAAAACATCAACACCTGAAGCTCAAATTCTATTTGAGTCTTCAAGCATGGGTAATTACTTTTTGTCTATAGAAGAAGTCCATGAGACCCTTGATAAAATTTATGAATGGGTCAATCTAAAAATTAGTTTAGATTGAACAAAAAAAAGATAATGGAGTGTAGTGCAAGTGTAAAAGAATCTCCCCCTCCAAATGAAGAAGAATCTAAGAAAAAATTAGTGTCTAATGAGGTATGGATTTTGAAATTCGATGGCATCTGCTCCTTTACCAGCTCAGGAGCCAGAATTGTGTTGATATCTCCCCAAGGAGATATTTTTCCTTCTTCATACAAGTTGCAATTCAAAAACACCAATAACACAGTTGAGTATGAATCTCTACTCCTTAGATTGAAGGCTGCTTGAGACAAAGGCATCAAACTCCTTAACACCAAAGGTGATGCTGAACTAGTGGTTTGTCAGGTAAAGAACATGTATCAGACCAAAAATAAATAATTATGCCACTACCACAATTTAGTCTAGGATCAAATTGAAAGCTTTGATTCTTTTAACATCTTGGCCATACCCTAAGAATTTAATGACTGAGCTGATGCACTAGTTATTTCAACAACTCTATTAGTTCCTCACCCTGATTTCAAAGGAGATAGGTACACTATTGAACTAGTCTTTTGACCAAGTGTACCTGATAATGTCAGCCATTGGTAGGTGTTTAACAATGATAACCAAATAATTACCTTCTTAGAGCAAAAAAATAGCTTTGAATAGCTTCATTTTGATGGCAGTGAACCCCAGAAGCTTGAACCAACCCCTAAATCAAATGCAAATGTAGGTGAAGAATTCCTACAACTTAAAGGAAATAAGATCCCAAAAGGCCTAGTTTTCCTTGAGAAGCTATTTGATAAACACGACAGGTTCATTAAATAGTGACAAAAAGATTCAAGCTCCTCCTAGGAATTTGATCAAGTAAATTTAGGTACCAATAAAAATCCCAAAGTGGTGAACATTGGGAAATCCTGTACTCAGGAAGAAAAGTTCAAGTTCACTACTCTGCTCCGCTAGTATATAGATGTCCTAGCTTACTCTTATGATGATCTGAATTCACTCAAACCTAAAGAAATCTGCCATAACATTCCTCTCAAAAGTGATTCAGTGCCTTATAAGCAAAAATTTAGATAGTACAATTTGAAGATATCATGTACTATTCTGTCTGAAATATAGAAAATGCTGAATGCTAAGATAATTTTTCCAATCCATCATTCCACATGGATTGCAAACATAGTTCCTATGAGGAAGAAGAATGGTGAAATTCACATCTGTGTGGATTTTAGAAACTTGAATTAGTCATCCTTAATGGATAACTATCCTCTCCCTATCATGGATCAAGTTCTACAAATAGTGACCGGTTCAGAGATGTTATCAATGTTGAATGGTTTCTCAGGATACAATCAAGTTGAAGTTGAAAAAATAGACCAGTATAAGACTACCTTCACCACACCTTGGGGCACCTTTGCCTATCAAAAAATGTCATTTGGTCTAATAGATGCAAGTGCCACATTTTAAAGAGCAATGGACCTCGCTTTCAAAGATGAAATGGGTAAGTTCATTGTAATATACCTAGATGATTTAACAGTGTTTTCCAAGCATCATCCTGATCATGTACATCATTTACAACAAGTGCTTGAATGCTATCGTCAGAATGGCATTTCTCTAAATCCCAAAAAATATATTTTTGGGGTAATGGAAGAGAAACTTCTCAGGCACATTGTATCCCAAGAAGGCATAAAAATTGACTCGAAAAGAGTCAAGTCCATCCAGGAGCTTACTCTGCCCACAAGTAAGATTGTGGTTCACTCTTTCTTTAAAAAAGTGAATTTTTTACGAAGGTTCATCCCTGATTTCACTGAGAAAACTTGCCACATTGTGAACATGATGAAGGGCAAAGCCACTTTTAGGTGGACTGCAGAGGGCAAGTTAGCATTCGAAGACATCAAAAAAGCAATCGCTCATGCTCCAATTCTAGTTTGTCCAGATTACACTAAAGACTTAAAGATATATAGCTATGCTTCTGAGCATACACTTTCAGCTATTTTATTTTAATAGAACCAAGAAGGTGTGGAATCTCATATTTCTTTCTTGAGCTATCCTCTCAAAACTCATGAGCTAAAGTACCCAAACATAGAGAAATATGCTTACACAATGGTTAAAGCGGTGAAACATTTTAGGTTTTACATCTTGAATTCACATACTACAGTCTTGGTGCCTGATACAATGATGAAGTCCATTCTGACTCAACATGAGTTTGGTACTAAAAGGGGTAATTGGGTTGCTAAAATTTAGGAGTTTGATCTTGACATCAAACCTACCAAACTTGTGTGGGGAAAGGGTCTCTGCCAGTTGATTACTGATAATATCCCCAAGGAAACAAAAAATGAAGAAATAGAGGTCGAAGACGTGCCTATGGTCCTCTTCGTCGCTACTATTGATGAGTGGTATTTTGACATCACTCATTTTCTTACCTATGGTGAGCATCTTGCTCATCTATCTTATAAAGAAAAATGAAATTTTAAGCTAAAGGCTGCTAACTATGTCTTGTGGGATAATGGTTTGTATAAGAGAAGCCTTGATGGGGTATTTCTTCATTGTGTCGATAAGGTGCAACAAGATAAACTTTTGGAGTCTTTTCACAATTTGTCTCATGGAGGACATTTTTTTGCACTAGTAATAGTTAATAAAATTATATGACTAAGGTACTATTGGCCTACAGTATTTCAAGATGCTTACAAATAGGTGTGTAGGTGTGAATTGTATCAACAGTTCATCAAGAAACCTAAATTAGCCGCATTACCCCTCAAACCAGTGGTAATCGAAGAACCTTTTCAATAATGGGGTATTAACTTCATTGGTACAATCAACTCATCTTCAAGTGCCAAGCATGATTATGTCCTCACTGCGACTGATTAATTTACCAAATGGGTGGAAGCCATCCCAACTAAACACGCTACTTCAGAAGTGGTATGTAATTTTATTAAGAAAAATATTATTTCCTAGTTTTGGGTTCCAACTAAGATTGTAACAGATAATGCAGCCTATTTCTCTTCTTATGAGATTACCTAGTTTTGATTTTATTATGGAATTACCCTCTCCCACACTTTTAATTATTTTCCACAAGGGAATGGCCAAGCAAAATCGAGCAACAAGAACCTGGTTAGTATTATCAAGAAACTAGTAGATGATAATCAGAGGACTTGGCATAAAGCATTGTTTGACGCTTTATGGGTAGATATGATTACACCCAAGAGGGCCATAGGCATGTCACCATTCCAACTTCTATATGGCTTGAATGTAGAGATACCAATCACTCTGGAACTACCAGTGCTCAAGTTAGCAAAGGCAATCGAAGATTCAACCTTTAAAAATTTAATTGACAAAAGGATCATGTGTCTAACTAAATTAAATGAGCAACGAACCATGGTGGTGGACCAGATTACTATACATCAGAATTAGGTGAAGAAACTATTCCATAAGAGGGCCAAGATTCATGTTTTTCAGATTGGAGATCAAGTCTTGTTGTGGAACAAGAGGAGAGAACCAAAAGGAATGCACGACAAATTTGATTCTTTGTGGAGAGGTCCATTTACCATTCATCAGGTCTATGGTGAGAATAGCTTCTTGTTGGAGTATCAAGATGGAATGAAATTCTCATTGCCTCACAATGGGTAGCATCTGAAGCACTTCAATCCTTGAAGTATTAGATGAGTTCACTTGTACATATGTATAGTTTTTGTGTTGTTTGTTTTCTTTTGGTTGTTCATGTCTTTTCCTTTTTTGGCTTGACTCCGTAGCCCAATGGCTCGGATGAAGGCACTTAGAGACTGGTTTCTACTCCCATCAACCAGTTTGATCAATGGAATTTCCCCAATAAGAGCCAATTATTGTTCCCAAAATCAGCTACACTTGTTTTTGGAACAACTCCTATGAAACTTGTCCATTTCATGTTTTTCTCTCTAAGTTCATCTTTCAAGGCAAGTTTTTCTTATTCTCATGTTTCTCAACTGTTAGCATTCGAAGTTTGTGATGTTCTCTTGTTAAATTTTCCCAAAAACATGAAAATAGTTACCATCTTGATGCGGCCAGAGGATAAAATTTTCATTTCTTAGAGTTAGTGTTTTCTGGTGTTTTCATGCAGGGGAGACATTTTTTGCTACCACTGCATTGGTTTTATGTCTTTCATGCAAAGGTGGCATTTTTTCTGCCCTTGCATCCATCATGCAAGAGTGGAAAATTTTTCCACCCTTGCATCTTATGATGCCTCTCATGCAGGAGAGGTGATTTTCACCACCCCTACATATCTTTTAATCAACCAGTGCAGAGGTGGTGATTTTTGTTGCCCCTGCATGACCTCAATTTTCATGAGTAGCATTTATGGTCACATGTATCAAGTGGTTAGGGGTGATTTTCAACCCCATTTAATCTTTTTTTTCCCTCTTTTCACCTCATTCATCCATTATTTCTCCTCCTCTTTGCCCCTGGATGATCAAGCGAGCTAGAGGAAGCACATTTTTTCCAGATTTAAGCCTTGTTCTATGTTGTTTTTTAGGTAGGGTTTTTGTATTTATTTTTATTTGTATTTTTCTTCTCTTTTTATGTTGTTTTTCCTTTCTTTTTCCTTCTAAGTTTTCTTTTTCATCTTTTCTTCTTCTCCTTCCTCTTTTTCCCATCCAACCTCATCAAAGTCTCCCCCTCTTCCTCATTCTTTCCTTATTGGCCATTCAACCAATGTTGGGGTGGAAAAATCTGCCACCCTTAGGAAACCCAATAGCTATTCCAACCCTATTAGGGTGGCAAATTTCACTACCTTTATAGACCCATTGCCCTACCAAGTGCAAGGGCAGTGAATTTTATCACCCTAACACATTCCCCACCTTCACTCATGTGCACTGGTGGCAATTGTTGCCACTGATGCAATCTGACCTAGGTATAAGGGTGCCAAAAATTGCCACCAATACACCTAACTTCCACACCAGGTGCAAGGGTAGTGATTTTTGCCACCCTTACATGTTCTACCTTCTACATGCATCAGTGGAAATTTTTGTCATCGATACATCCTCCTTTTTAACTCAACATGCACAGGTGGAAATTTTTACCACCTATGCACAAGAACCACCCCATTCCACATGCACAGGAAACAATTTTTGCTGCCTATGCATACCTTCTCACCATTTTTCTCTAACTCTAAGAAATTTTTCATTTCCTCATTTTCCTTTCCCACTTCCCTTTCATTCTCCAACCTACTCACGTATGAGCCCTTTCAAGGGCATTTTATTAGTCATGATCACCCAACATGTAATTTTTATAGATTGTTGATATTTCTCTTAATTTCATGATCATGACTCTTATCACAGCTTCTCCTCAAGATCCTTCTTCACCAATGTACTTTTGACAAAGGCTCATCCTGATGACTGAAGATTCTCCAAAGAATTCAAAGGTAATGAAGTACCAATATCAAGGTGTTTTCTCAATCACCTCAGTCACTTCTAATGTCGATGACATTAGGGACACAAAGATCAGCCATGTAGATATGGCTAAGTTCATGGAGAGAACCAAGGCAAAAAACCCAAGCTCTGAAATGAAGAGGATAATGAAAAGAAATATCCATCTAGTCTCCTCTTTTCTTATGGCTACACATCACATAGAGTTCATCCTCCAGTGTGCCTAATTCTATAACAAAGAGACCAGAGTTGTGTCAGATGCTAGTGGCAATGTGGTAATTTGACTGGACCTCAAATTTATCGATAAAGTTTTTGTGTGCCCTCCTGCTACTGAAGTATTGAAGATTGACTTCATCGAGGCACAAAAAGAATATGACAAAGATCTTGAGAAGGTGAAGAAGGTGATCAACAATAGATGGCTCAAGACTCCCAGAGCTAACTTATCTAGATGGCCATGGAAATTTCTAAGGAGTGACTTTATAGAAGAAGCTGGTGACTTAATTACTCTTCTCAGTAGCGTACGAGGTTTACCCTCTTCTCAATTTCATGAATAGATGTATCCCTTCATCAAGATAATTATCTAAGGGAAACAAGTCATCTTTTGGGGTGAACAGATCAACAATGCTCTAATGAGTAATTGACAAAAGTGTCTACTACTTCAAAGTTCTATATGACTTTGTACTTGGTGTATATTATAGCTTCAATGAGAACCTTTCTAAGTTTGACGTCAGAAGGAGATAGAAAAACAACCCTTGTATATCAATATTACCCTCAAATAACATTGAAGGGATCAATCCATCACTTTAGGAGAGTAAATGATGCCTTTTTCATAGTTTGACCCTCAATTAGAACAAAAGAGAGTATCAGATGAAGCCTAGACTATTATCAATGACTTCAGTTGTATGTTCTTATAATTCTCTACTTTTTGCTATCTATGGGTTGGATTTTTCCAAAGCTATCCCTATATGCTCCCTAGATTTCTTTTTGATAAATTGGTCTTGATAGAGTTGTGTAGATAAATTATTGTTGTGCAAAATAAACAGATGGAACTTAAGAAACTAGGTTTTAGGTTTCCAATTGAAATTGGTAGATACTTGGTATTGACTACTATAAAAGCAAGGGTAATGGAGACCGAAATGCAACTTGTCACCATGAAGCATTTAAAAAGAAGGCCTTTTTTTTACTACAGGGGTGTCAAAGACATGATCATAAGGAAGACTCAATTTCATGAACCCATGATCAAAGATGTCTAGATAGATTTGAGGATAGCAGAAGATATCAAGAAAATGGACTACAATAGACTATCTTTGGAACAAATTAAATACCTAGGGCTTTTTGATATTCCTCCAAATCTGATAGATGGTAGTGATTTGATTAATAGCAGATACCTTGCTAAAAAAGTTGTTATCTCTCCTCTTCTTCCAATCCAATGGTCTCAAAAAGAGTTAACCTCTTTGAGGATGAGATTCAAACCAATATTAGCTAACACTAATGATTAGTTATCAAAAAAAGGGATCACATTAAAAGAATTCATCACAAGATCAGAGGCTGAATTCTAAGAAGAGATAAGGAAGAGAGGAAAAAATAGAATAAAGAATAAAAGTGACGTTCCTTCTCCTTCGAGGCCCCATAGGCCTAGGATCATTTTTGTGTCAAATAAATCAAAGGTTGTTGAGAAAGAACTAGAGTCAATAGATATGGAAGTTGAAGAACAAAGCACCCAAGAACAAGTGGCAAAATAGATAGAAATAGATGACAAGCCTGCAGGTCAATAGGGGACGAAAACTCTATCTCGATAAGAGGAGGCATAGCCAACCATAGGGATTTCTTCTTCTCCACCCCACTCACCTATTGCGACTCCTTCACCTATTTTTCCCATCAATATTCCCTCTTTTGGAGCCATCTCTCCTTTTAGAGTTATTTTTGGAAAACCTTAAGGTGCTTCTAGAGATGTTATTCGATCATTAGGATCCATCCCTAGTCTTTCATCTCCTTCTTTCAACATCGGTGATAGTTCCACCTTTGACTAGTTAGTGGTTGGTGCAGTTTTACTCGATACTACACCCACTTCACTCGTTGTTCCCACCAATAGTTTAGATGTTACCCCAATGACACCAACTATAGGGACTGTTGCTACTGTAAGTGCTTCTGCTCTCCCACCTTGGTTGTCAACTTTCACACCTAAAATAAAAAATCAAACCATCTCTCCAGATGACTTTGATTTTAGTAAAATAGTACCAGTGAAAGCTAATACCCCCAAGAAGCCAAAAATCCTTTTAAAAATGATTGGAGATAAGGGGCACAAATTTATGGAGATAAAAAACCCCCATAAGATGCAACCCTAGAGAATTTTGATATGAGTAGCTACTCCATTTCTCAAGTTGAGTTGGGGAAATAACTCACGAGGGTGCCAAGAGTGATTTGCAGTCTGTAATGGATATCATGGTCTAGAAATTTGATAGAGAGAGAGATGAAAGATCATTACAAGGTAAAGGTGAAATAATTAACTGTGGTGATCAAGAGATTCACTTTTGCCCCAGAAGTGGTAACTCCAAAGGCCTTCTCTGTAGATGACCCTGTAATCTAGAAAGCAGAGAAGACCTATCTAAAAGGAAAAGTACTTGAAGATTACCTAGATAAGATACATGCACAAGGGATTTCCTTGTTTATAGAGGTGGCTGAGAAGATAGGTAGAATGAAGAAAATGAGAATAGAGTTAGAAGACCTTATCTCTATTATTTCTCAAGATATTAACAACACAAATAAATATCTTAGCAAGTGGATAGAGATGAAAGCACTAAAGAAACATACATCAATATCAATCATAATCATTTCCAATAGAGATTCTTATATTAAAATCAAATAATCACTAATATATAGGGTTTGAGTACTTAAGGAACTGATCAACGACCTCGAATCTTCTAAGGATGCTAGTGAAGAAAGTGCCACTACCTTGTTGAACAGATTGGAGGAATTGCTTTGTAGACTCACCTCTTGAGACAACCAATTCATTTTAATAGAGGAAATGATTTATGAATTTGAAGGTATGATCTGAAGAGAATTTGAGGAGAAAGTGTTCTCAATGACTTCTATGGATAATATTTTAGATAATCAGTTAACTCTAGATAATCTAAGAACGAGGTTAACTAGTCATGAAAAAGCAATCATAGCAGTAAGAGATGCCATAGTTAGAGCTAAGGTAGTTTTCAAAAATACCATTGCACCAAACAATATAGGGATACATGCATCTATTGCCATGTATGATGCTCATCTAAAGAAGTCTGGCGACAAGAGTTGAACTATTTTTCCATACTCTCTTCTTCATTCTTCTCATGTACTTTGTAATTGACTTGGGACATTTTCACATGAACCTTTGTAATATGTAATTACATGTAAAAATTTGGAAAAGTCCCAAAGTCAACACTAACTCATATTTGACTAGGTTTTCAATATTTAAGTCTTTTTCCAATTTTGAAGGTTTTTCCCTATATAAAGAGGGAGCCTCTTGCATAAAGACATCTCTGGATAACTAAGAGCACAAACTCTGCCCAAATTGAGATACCTCTTGAGACTTTGATCTCAACTTGTAAATCAAATTTTATTGAATGAATGAGAAGCAGGTTATTTTTAGACTTTGTGTTGAGATAATTTGTGTTATTTAGGAGATCGTTCTTATGTTCTCTTTCCTAATAATCTCTCATCTATTTTATTAAATAAGCAAATTATGTATGAAAATTATCTAAAGACATTCTGAAGGATATTAGAAAGACTTTGAACTGCTTTTATCCTTTTTGATCTTGTTATTTGTTGTAGTTTTAGGTGAAGACTTTGAGCTTTACTTCATTGTACTATTACATACACTTCAAATCAGTGAAGGAGGTAATGAAAGAATTTATGCTTTCATGGGTTTTCTTGTGAACCTAGTTACTACTTGAGGATATTTTCTACTATTTACTGAATATCATTTCTAAAGGAAGAAGAATGCTTTCAGTCATCAACCATGATTTCTCTTTTGCTCTGTGAACATCATCTCTAAAAAAAGAGAGATGGATGGTGTTATCCTACCCTATATTATTTTTTTCTTATATATATATATAATATCATATAAGTGATTTATAGGGAACCTCCCCTTGATGAGAGGATAGATTTATCTCATTAGGATGTGGTAAACCCACACTTTTGCCATATAAATCTCCTTATACTGTGGTTGATATACCCATTTTGTCATCAGTTAGCTGATGACAAAATATTCACCCAACAATATTAACATCAAGAACACACTCAATACAAATTATGTCACTCTTATAACCAAGTCCAGACCATGGATCACATGATCAACACTTTTTACCTTCAAAGGCATTGGTCTTATAGACTAGTATTCAATTCTTACATCACTTGTTTTATCTTTGATACTTAAACATCACCTTGCACTCAAACACAAATCTAAATAGATCCATATAACACTATAATAATATTTATAGGTCAAATAAGATCAATTTTCATCATGGATATTCACATCGAGGCTTATAGACACAAGAAACCTTGAAACCCTCATACCCATGTTAAATATGTATTTACACTAGTCCTTTATAATTGGGATCAATATAATCATTTAAAAGAATTAAAATGAGATTAAAGACCCTAATAACATATTCAATCACTTTTATCATCCATCTAAGGTGACCAACAACTTCACACTATTCAACAAGTCACTCTATGTCTTTCAAAAACATAGACCTTAAGCACAATTCTCTTTCATTGAGATTTGATTACATAAAGGCATACTTTCAAAACTTATTCAATGTATGGAATAAGACTAAAATGAGGTAAAAACATCATCTAATTATTATAAAACCAATTCAAGGTCAATAGAGATGTTGTAAATCCACCTTAGTCCTCCTAGGTTTTCTAAGTAAAAACACAATCAACAAACTCTGACTTTGACCCATAATAAATACACATGTACAGACATCCAAGTATATAAATCACTTTGAGGTTAATATTAAAGAAGTATACTTCAACTTTTCCTTTACAACAAAAAGTTTTACCTCTTCTATGGATAATATAGGCAAAAAAATGCTCTTAGGTTTATGCATAGTCATTTGAATTCAAACAACAATAGTTATATTTTTGAATGCCCAATTAATATTTGTTCAATCATAAAATTTATTACCTATGGCAAGCCACTACACATAGGTCCAACTTTGGAAACTCTCCAAAAAATATCTTCATAAAACCCTTTAACTAGAGTTGAATTTCTAAGTACCTATAATAAATGCACAAACAAACTAGTCTCTTCATACTTGTAAGACATTCAATATGATTTAGTTTCTCTTAAGATAGAATGACACTTTTCCTTTCTCTCTAATGAATCATGAGAAACACTAGAACCTCACTAATGCATCTAGGGAACCCTCATAACATCCTTTATCACTTGAATGACCTAAAAACACTCTTTTCACCACTACCAATTCTCATATATAAACATTTCATCACCTTTATTCCTACTTATGCATTTTGGCTTGTTCCCCAAGCACTCTTGTAGACCTACATATCTCTTGAAGACCTCATTGATTAATTTTGTCTTCAAATTCTCTCTCTCTCTCTATATTGAGACTAATTCAAACACTTTCTTGTCATGAAACATTGGCCAATACTCAACAAACATCCACCAAGTTTTCTTCTTCCACAATTTGATAAACACATTGATCTTGCAACTCACCTTCATAATCCTAGCCATTTTTTGCTTCTAGGATCACCCTCAATCTATCAAATATTCATAAAAGGACCTAATATAATACCAATTATTGGAATAAAAAACACTAAGATAGGGGGGGGTGAATTAGTGTATAATATTTTCTTTCAAATCCACTTATCATCCATCAAGCATTCAAACTAATCAAGAGATATAGTAATTCATAATCAACCATTCATATGAACATGAAGAAATAACATAATACATGAACACAAGAGATATGTATGAAAGCTTCATGGGGGATACAACCCATTGAAACACCACTTGGAATACTATCCTATAAGCAATGGAGAAACATTTAATGAAGAACTAACCCTCTAAAGAGCACCAACCACTCACTAGTCAAGCACCAACTCAACTAGTCTTTTAGTGAGATCCAAATTCAAAGGAGGCACCAACACCCTAAGTGACTTAGCACCAAATTATCCACTTTAAGGAAAATTTTTTAAGCTCCAAAATACAAGGTATCTCCCACTTCTTCTTGACTAATCACAAACTCAACCAAGACAAGCTTGATCACCTTCACAACACCTTATTGCTCAAAAAATAAATGGTGACCTCTTCTTTAGATATCTACCTACTCTATCCAATATCATACATAAATAACACATATCTGATGAAAATATGATGGTATCTCATTAAAAACAAGATCACTCCTTTAACACTCTCAAACTACATCTTCAAACAAGCAAATCTGCCCTTCTTCTACTTCACTTAAACATCCCTCATATGGCTTGATTAGGTCATGTGACCTTATTATTCAGATTAAAAACTTATCTTGGATATTCATGACTAATAATATACTCCTCTCTGATATTACCCATGACCTACTTATTCTCCTCAAGGTTCTATTTTACTTTCTTTCACTCGCATTCCTTAACTATCCCAAATAGGCCTATTATGCCTTGTATAAATACAAGACTCTTGATTTCACCCTCCTTGGTCAGAAAAACATCTCTAAATATTTATATCATCCTTGGAATAATTCAATACACGTGTTTCACATAATAATATAATCATCATTAGGTCAGCCAAAAAAATTTAGACCTTAATCTTCTTCTAGGCCTACATAGAGACCTAATGCATTAGGTCGATCCCAACCACACATTACCACTTTGACCCCTTGGAACATATTAAGGCATAAAAAATAAATTAAAAAATTATAAAAACATACTAATATTCCTTATAAAACATCATATATTATTGACACCACCTATTAGGTCCTTTCATCACTTGAACCACATCATTATCCCTACTCACAATTAGGCCTTCACACATAGAAAAAGTCTACCTTGAATATCTGAATCATGTAACCAAATATCCCAAAAAACCATGTAATTAAATAATATTAATAAAATATTCATGACCTCAAAAACATCACCATATGATTTATTCTTTACCACATAGGCCAAAAGGCCTTAAGAATATTCCTATAAAAAAGGCTTATTTAGAACTACCAAACTTTTACAAATATAGTCAAGAAAATTTGACTTTACATGATTTAAAAAGGACTTATAATGAATATAAATACATTAAAATTAACCTTTTATACCTTTATAACATCTTAATATTCAATATTTCCTTCAACCCTATCTAAATCACCCTGAACTCATCTCTTCTAGATGACTACTTAGAACTGCCTGAATGCTCCAAAACATAATCAAGAAAAATGCTATATTTATAATTTTTAAGGTAAATTCCATGAATTATAATTCAAATTAATAGTTAATATGTGACCTATATAACATATTCCAATAAATATATCATTGGTTCTAGTGCCAATCATTGGTCTTATAGACCAATTTGTTAAGCCTCTCTATCATAGTTCTTACATAGCCATATAAGCCATTTTGGATTTCGTATTACAACCTATTAAAGTGACTTCACAAATTATGTAAAACATTTATATATTATATACATATTAAAAAATAATTTAAAGTTTATTTTATACATTTATTCCTATCAAATAATCTCAAACTCTTTACTCTACCTTGCATACCCAAAACTACCATTTTATCTTGAGAAGTAGTCGTGGTGAACATGACTTAGAGAACTTGTATAACCAATTTCATAAATTTTAAAATGAATTAAAATTATCCTATAATATAATTATATCTACTTATAATATATATATGTATATATATATATGTGTATATATATATATGTATATGTATATATATATATGTATGTATATATATATATATGTATATATATATATGTATATATATATATATATATGTATATATATATATATATGTATATGTATATATATATACATATATATATATATGTATATATATATATATGTATATATATATACATATACATATATATATATATATATATATCATAGGCTCAAATGGAAATATTAGTCTTATAGACCAATATCACTGTCTTGGGTTTCACTGTCATAACTAAACTTGACATGAAAACTTGTGAACAACATTTTCATCCCTTATATATGATTTATAACCACTAAAAATTAATGGTTAAGTTATAAAATTAATCTAAAAACATTCCATGATGTATTACACACAAATTGGTCCTATTAAGGCTTCCCTAAACACCTTCTCACTTTGATTTTTCTCACTAGTTTCACCATTAGCCCAGTTTAGCGATTGGTCAATATAACTGACCAAAATAGTTGACACAAAGGATATAAATTTCCAAAATTACTAAATTTTCATAAATTATGAGTCTTTATATTCTCCATTCATCCATTTTCATACTTGGTCTAATGTAACTTTAATCTTTTATATCAACTTCTTCAGAAACAAGCATTTTCTTATAGGTTTCACTCATTATCTTGACAAAAAAATTCCACTTGGAGATGTATGAGGGAGTTAAATACAATTTTAAAAACCTTAAATATGCATAAAATACCATTATGAGAACATTTGATTTTTTTTTTGACATCAGGTCATTGAGAGGGTTTTAGATTGGTTTTCATTCTTAACATTTGTTCATACAAATCTATCCCTAAAACCAAATCCTAATTATTGGAAATAAAATACAATACCATTTTAAATCTATCTCCAATAAATCATCTTCCCATGAAATAGTCATACATGTCAACAAACATCAAAATTTCCTTCTCGAGTCTTCATATTTTCATTCTACACACACAGGAGACCTCCAAACTCATTTTCATACTTTATACTTTAATTAAAGACCTAAAAATTTATGATAACTCTTGACATAACCTCTTACACATTTTTCAAAAATAAAATTATCTTTATCACCTTGGAAACTGACTTTGACCCCTTATTAGTCCACACTAGGTCTCTTTGCACATTAGGTCTTGAAGTGCTAGTCATACTTTAGACCTTAAATATATATTTAAACATATTTCATATCTCTCAAAACCTCATCACCATGTCATACATCCTCATAACATGATTACACAATCTCACAATCCTCCAAACTTGATCATGATGCCTCATCATGTCATATCCATGTTCAAGAACAAGTCTATTCAAATAGATCTAGTAGGCACCATACCAATTTAAGACCTTCCTACCATCATAGATGCATTATAAAACTCATTATCATGATAAAAAACCTAATTACAAACTCAAATACTACCACACATCTTCTCACAAACCTCAACTCACTTACTCCACTAGGCTTCACTATGCATTCCTTTACCGAGACAAGACTAAGTTTCACAAAACACCATGTATCTTTACAAGATCACTTATATGACATAAATGACACTTAATTTACCTTTGAAATCAATTACATTATTAATTCCTCAAACACAACAATAATAACATACCTTAATAGATTAGTCTATAAAAGGCTAGGTTTAGCAGGTCAATTTAGTTCCACATGAAGGAAAATAGAGTTGCCTATAAAAGACTAGGTCAAGCAGATTGAATTAGTTTTATAGGAATAAAAATAGAGTATTCTATAAAATAATATGTTTATTAGGTTGACTTATTCTAGATTAAGGAAAATAAATAAGTTTGTAAAATATTGGGTCGAACATATCGACTTAGTTTCACATGAAATAAAATAGAGTCATGTAAAATATTGGTTCAAAGAAGTCAACCTAATTCCATAGGAAGGAAAATAGAGTGGTCTATAAAATACTAGGTTAAACTTATTGACTTATTTCCATAAGAAGGAAAATAGAGTGTCTATAAAATATTGGGTCAACCAAGATGACCTAGTTCCATAAGAAATAAAAAAGAGTATTCTATAAAAGACTAGGTTGAGCAGATTGACTTAGTTCTATAAGAAGGAAAATACAATAGTCTATAAAAGACTGGGTTGATCAGGTCGATTGAGTTCCATAGGAATGAAAATATAGTAGTTTTTAAAATATTAGGTCAATTAGGTTAATTTAATTCAATGAGAAAGAAAATAAAATAGTCTATAAAAGAATGGGTTGAGTAGATCGACTTAGTTCCACAAGAAGGAAAATAGAAAAGTATTTAAAACATTGGGTCAATTAGGTCAACCTAATTCCACATGAAGGAAAATAGAGTAGTTCATAAAATATTAGGTTGATAATCTCTACTTAGTTCTATAATAATTAATACAAATTAGTCTATAAAAGACTAGGCTGATTAGGTCAACCTAGTTCAAGAAGAAGGAAAATAGAGCAATCTATAAAGACTAGGTCGAGCAGATCAATTTAGTTTCACAGAAAGGAAAATAGAGTAGTCTATAAAATTTTGGGTCAAGCAAGTCGACCTAGTTATATAATCTAATAAAAATTTAAAATGGTCTAAATCTGGATGATTTATTTTTAATTAGAGAAAAGTGAATGGTCAAGCTTGTCAATCTAGTTACAACTAGGTTGAGTTGTCGATTTAGTTAAAGCACACAATACAAACCTTATATCAGTGTTGGTTAATATGAGTTTTCAATACAACATAGAATAAAAAATATTGAGAATAATAATTAAAGTTATAATCTAATAAATTATTCAAAAATAAGATCAAGAAGTTGTATTAAAGGTTTTGACTAAAAGTTGAGGCTTCTAAAGATACTTACTTATCCATTGGATATTGTTGGCCCAAATTTTAGAGCATTGACTATGGAGGAAGTACCATTCCCATAGTCCACTAAACCTAGTTTCAAGTGTAATTTTAAATTATATTCTTTTAACTAACCATTAACTAATTCACCATAAAAAAATGGATGGCTAGATTACTAAGGTTCAATAAAAAAGGAAATCCTAGGCATTTTGAAAATATCATGAGGTAGGCAGAAACTAAAGACCATGTTTAGATCTTCACTATAGATATGAGTATTATGGTAATCCCCTCATGCTATGATATATATAAATGATAAAGAAGGACTGTAAATAGAGTATTGAGTAGCCTTTCATGATAATATATAAGTAGTTTGAAAACTATTGATACATAGTTTCTAGGGAAAACCAAACAAACTGAAAAATAAGAGATAAAATTAAAGTTTTGAAAGCTAATTTGTAATTTTTAGAAAGCAAATAAATATACAACCAATTGAAAATTAAAGTGAGTTTAATTAATATCAATGTAGGGTAATTACCTTTGCTTGAACTAAGAATAAAATAAACATAACAAGGTCAACCTCGGTGACCCAATTATAAAAATAGAATAGAACAAAAATGAACATAGTTGAGTAAGCCAACTTAGGTTTTTGGAAAAAAATTAGATATAGAACTAAGTCAAGTTGGTTGAGTTAGTTTAATTTAAAGTTACATTTTTATAGAACTGAAAAAATAGTAAAGATAGTACTAGAATTTAAACATTGAAAAATAGCAAAAAAAAAATTACTTAAAATTTGATAAATAAAAATTATTGATTTGGTTAGAGTGAACGTAACAAATAATACAGAGTCAACTAGGTCGATTTAGTAGTTTTCTTGAAGATATTGAGTTTCTCTTTTGAAATTTGATTTTGATGTGGCCTCAAACCACAAATCACTCTTTCTCATAAATTCAACTCACAACTCATCATAGATTCAACATATAATAAACAATCCATAAACTCATAAAATTCTCAATAAAACACATTCACATTCTCAAAAAACACATCTCAAATATGGCATCACAAGGTTTCTTAAATAACCCATAATATTTCCATTAATAATATTCACATATAATAAGATTTATCAGTAAATCTTCCTTCCCATTACATAACTTAGTCTCAACACCAAGGAGGCTACCCAAGCTTCTCACTAAGCTTAACACTTCTACCTCTAGCCTACCTAACAAAGAGAAAGAATATCCATTTATAAAATTTACGATCTAAATAACTCAAATTTTGAATAAATAAACCATCCACCCAAGGAATTTGACATCCTCCACTTGGAGGTACAAAAATTCAAGGAATAAATCATTCTCCATGAGATGGAAAAAAACAAAAGGAATTTTTAAAAGCATCCACAACTTAAAAAAGACAAAAGATAAGGTTGAAAAGCAATCCCTAAGGTAAAATTTGACCCCCTCATCATATAATGGAATAATAACTTATGTGAAGACTTTATCCACTTTTTTCCCTTTAAGTATGACCCCTTTAGAATCCACTTCACATGGGTTTGTAATTTGCATAGTAAAAGTTAGCGTCCATTTGTATATGCTTCCAAAAAGCTAGTGGATCTTCTTTTGACTAATACCAAAACCCATTATACATGTATCCACTTGGAATTTAGACCCATTATCATAATTAAAACTAAAATTAAGTCCTCACATGAGCCTTGGGAGAAATTTGGTTCCCCCCACCACCTAAGCAACTAATTAGTGTTGATGAGTCAATAGGAATAGTGGTTGTGACACCTCATCAAGATGAATAGTGTCTGCCACCTCAATAATGAATAGTAACTCATGAATAGTGTTGGATTTAATCATTTTCTCCACCACATCAATTTTACAAGTAGAAATTTTAACCCATAGAGTTAAAATATAGAATATTTAGATAGAATCAAGCCAGTCAACTTAGTATAAATAAAACCAGTAAATGATAGAGTAAATAGAACTACATCGATCAAATTGACCTAATTATTTAAATGGAAAATGTAAAAAATAAAATAATTGATTATATTGATTTATTTAAATATTTAAAAAATGGAAAATAAACTATATTGATTAGATTAATATAGTTTTTTCATTCTAGTAATTATGTGCATAAAAAGTCAAACAAAGTTGATAGGCTCACCTGAGTTGGAAAACCTATAAAAAGATGCCCTAACGAGGTTGACTAAGTTGATGAAGTCACAAAAAAATACAAACAAAGATGAACTAATTTGATATGGTTTTTGAAGTATGTAAAACCTCCACATAAAGTGTTAAATTGGGTCAACAATGCTGATCCAATTGTCTATAAAGAAAAATCAAAATATCCAAGGGTTAGATTCACATCGGGTCACCAAAATGTATGCAAGTGAAACTAAATAGATCTATAAATATTGAATTGAATTTTTAGGGTTATGGAATGTAAGACCTATTTTTTTAAAGGGTTTGATTATAGTAAATAAATGTATAAAATATGTAATAAATATAACCACTAATTTGTAAAAGAACTAATCTAAATTGATATTTCTAATAGTAACAATAAAGGAGACAAATGAATACTTAGATAGAAATTGACTAAGACAAAGGATATAAAGGTTGAAAACTAGTATAGGAGCCGGTATGAGTGTCACAAATAAGATCTAGGTATCAAAAACTATCACGGATAATATTTCCCTACCCTAGATAGTAGCATTGTAGTGCTAGTGTCCACTTATGGTGCTAGTGTCTTCTATGTAGGAACTATTATGAGCTTTTGGGAGCACTTATGTCTGATTCTACCAAGCTTATTCCTATGTAGACAAAAAAAAATCATTTTTTGTGACCTATTGTGATTGATATTTTATACCTTATACCTCCTTGTGATTAGGGAATTCGACTTGGCACAAGGAGTAAATGTATGGTACTATTTGGGTAGGCTAGACATCCTCAACACCCCATTATGATGAGATTTGCCTACATACAAATACTCTGAGGAGGGATCAATCCTAATTTAATTATCCCCACCTAAGTTCTAGTGAAAGTATAATAAAATATAGTATGAATGACATTTTAAGTGTCTTAAATGATGCTTGAGACTAAAAATTTGAGCATTTTATGCTTAAAAGGTTGTAGATGATTATATGCAAAAGTAGGGCAGAATAGGGATTAATAACCCTAATTGTGCATCACTTATTCTAAAAAATGTTGTGTGTGTTTTCATATTATTTACATCTAATTATTAAAGGATAACATTCATGTATATATATTGACTTGGTGATTATGCAAGGTTTGAAATAGGTCTAGGCCAACCCTAGGTGATTTAAGAATTGAAAACATATTTATTGGATCCCTAAAGAGTGTAAAGGACAATAGTACCCAAAATAGGAAAAAATCATTGTGTTTCTATTGTCCAATAATGGTGCTACTATCTAGTGGTAAAACTTAAGGCACTAGGGGTATGGATGCTTAAGGAAGGGTCTGGGACTAATTTTGAGATGTCTACAGATGTGTGTGGTTTGAAATAAAGCCAGATAAGTGTCTATATAGGTCCTAAGATAGGTCAATTTTAGGAGTGGGTGGTCTCCAGTAATAATATTGTCACTCAAGTGTCATTCTTAGATGATTAAATCCCCCCCCCTTATTTTAAAAATGCAACAAAGTGAAATGACTAGGATAATATAAAAAGAAGCATACCTAGACTTACCTATGAGGCTAAGTATATAAATTTGGATCTGATTATGTGAAGCATGTTATATTTCATGTCTTATAAATTAAATATGCATATAATCATTCCTTACTTAAGATATATCAAAATTAGAAAAAAAATTAGTGAAGAGATAAGAGAGAAGAAATCAAAGAAAACACCTCACTAGGTATGCAAAGTAATGCATAAACTTGATGACATCTTATGCGTGTGCTTGTAGAAAGTGATAAAATCAATTAATATCTTGGACTAAATTGATGGCTTTCTCAATACCCATGTTTGGGTGGTTTAATAACTCAATCCAATTTTTAATTCATCATTGCTCGCCCCTACTCAGTGGACCATGACTTTTGAGTAGCTTGGATTGGACTGATGGCTTATCCAACCCTCTTATTAGGTGTCTCAAGAATTCAAATAGATTATGATTCCATAATTTCCTACCCATGTGTAGTAGATGCAGACACCCAATTTTGGACACAACTAGATTCTGAGCAAACTTAATATTGATTCCTATGAAACATTGAAAATTAAGCTTATGAATCACTAAGTGTTCCAATTTTGGTCATGCATCTTTCATCAATAATTAGAATCATGTTGAGGCATCCCTATTTAGATTACTAGCCTATATACAATAATAACCTCTCACAAATTCATCCTCAATCACCTTATAACATAAAAAATGTCAATTTGGCCTATGAACCATTGAGTGGGACACTTAATCAAATCTTAAAAGAGCAAAAAGGATAATTAAAATCAATCAATTAATTAAACAAATTTAAATTCTTAGATTAATTATCCATTTATAATAAATGATTATTGAAAAATGAAAATTCTAAAAATCAAAATATCAAGCCTTTCATCGTTACCTTTATTAGATGTCAAAATATCTTAAAATATCTCAAAATATCCCAAAATATCTAATTTGAGAACTAAGACTAGTAATTGAAAATAATAATTGCATGATAAGATTTAACTCAACTAGAGTTAGTCTCAACTCAACCTTAAATCACCTTGGGTGAGAGTTAATTATTTAGGCTATAAATACAAGGCCATACCCATTGATGTTTAAGCTATCTTGGTGTAATATTATAATGCACAAATAGATGTACAAAAGCCTTACATGTAATGTTACCATGCCAAATTCATGATCCAAATTGCCAAATCAAGGTTCTAAATAATGGTGAAGCCAACGAAGCTCCACTTATGAAGATTTATTTATGCATAAGTTGATCAATCCATTTCTACATGCCATTTAGCATTTCAAGGAGGAGAAAAGAAGGTTTTATTTTATGTTTTAGTTATGTTTCATATGAATTATTTTTACCTATTCTCTCCCTAGTGTTTAGCTAGAGGTTTCAGTGTTTAATGTGTTCATTCTCTTTCACAAGCTTTCTTTATGAGCTTGTATCTCCCTCTCTCTCTTGTAAATAGATCATAAGTTCACTTGATTATAGGTTTAAATAAATTCATTACCTATTTTAATGCTTAAAATCACCTAACACATTCTTATTACAGTCATCTAATAACCTTAAATTATTCTACACACTTTTCAAGCATCAATTTCTACTTGTTGATAAACTTTGCATTTTCTATGCACTCTACTTGCACAATGGTTCAAAGGCTCATTTTATAAGAGATTCACTCAGTTTCATTTTTAAAATATTAAATGATTTATAACTAATATTTAGGATATATAATACTCCTATGTCTATTCACCAACTCACAAACCCCTTTCAAGATTCAATTCATACCTTTTCCCTCAACTCTGCTTGCTTGGTCTTAGTCCTACTAGCCCTCTTTATGGACTCTTTGGTATTATAAAGAATTGTAATTTTTACAATTATAATTATTATGATTTATTTAAATACCCAATTCCCTCCTTAATATGTATACAAACTTTCAAGTCCCAACTCTTGTTTTAGATCACTTTTCAAACCCAATTTACACTTCTAATTAAGCCTATTAGGCTTGTTTAGGTTTAGTTTATGAACCATTCCAAAAATAAATATCCCAAAGTAAAATCACACTAAAATAAACCATAAATATCTTTAATAAATTTATAATTTAACTTTTCACAAATTTTCATCAAAAACTAATGGTGGAATCTCTTGATTTGGACTAAACCCTAATCTGGGGTTTCCTAGGAAGTTTATAGGCCTAAGAGCCTTATAAATCCAATATTTTGAGGTGGAATAAATTTAAAGTGAATAAAATTACTTTTATAGGTCTACATAAACCCTATCAACATCCCCATTCTCTTTATTGATCCTTTTCAATGCATAAAATGCTTGTTTGTAATAAAACATAGGGTTTTGTAGACTTAGTCATAATTGTCTATAGGTCTAACTCAATGTTTTCAGCTTCTCATTGATTTTTGATTAATCAAAAAGTCTAAATAATATTAAAATTATTAAATCACACCCACAATTATCCTCTATACCCATTACAATCCCATTTACTTGATCATCCCTTATAGTGACCTACGCATCCAGTCCCCTCACTCAAACTCTGTCAAAGAAAACATGACATAATACAATATAATGTATGAAATAATGGTTATTATATTTGTATATAATTATTGTATATTAATACCACATTAATTTTAATTATTAATCATAAAAACTTGATCTTCCTACTACAAAGGATTTACCATATAGATAAGTACAGTCTGCATGTATTGAAACTATCATAAAATAGGGGTCTATTTTTGATCTTGCATGAACCTCAAATGTCCATCACACAATTCCTTGATTATTGTATTAAAAATAAGCACTAAAACCCTAAAAATTATCTTTTAAACATGTTATTTCACTACACTCAGTCATTCTTTATCCACAAAGTATATATAATGAACATCAAGAACTATAACATCTATCAGAATCTAAATTGTAATCCCTCAAGACCAGGGGTCTCTCAGTCTTTATTTATATAAAATATCAAATAAAAAAATCAATTCATAAAATTATTTCATAATTGTATCAACTCTCATTACCATTATCTTATTAAACATCACACATGCATTCAATAAGTAATGTAAACAACAAGATATCAAAGACCTTCAATAGAGGTCTGTACATATTCTTCCATTAGCAATAGAGATTACCAGCTTTCATGTTGTTCATAAAAAATTGATTAATTACATTATATCCCTCATATATTATAATTTAATACATTATATCTCCAACAAAACTTACTGCACCACCTATTTACAAGTAACATAACAAATTTTTGGAAGTTTCCTACATTGGATTTTGAACTTACATTACCTTTCTTTATGTTTTCCCACTATATGCACTTTATGACCATGATTATAGATTCAATATGTTATTTATGAACTTTAAATATAATTAATGCTCCTTATACATGATTATACACCTTTACACCTTATTTTCATGCTTTAAAATATTTCAACAAGGTTCAAACAATTCAAATTTTCACATAGTGGCAGTTTTGGAGGGATACTCCATAATTCAAATTTTATGCAACTTAAACAAACCTAGATCACACCTAAGACACAAATAGGACCTATTACACCTATAAAATATATAATTATACTATTTAATACAAAAATGGATCAAACTTGGGGTCCTTATAGGATACCCCTACATCATACTACCAAGCTGAGAAAACTTTACCACAAGTTCTTGAATGTTGCACTTGGCATATGCTTCT
>JARHVA010009385.1:222500-322509 GCA_037957365.1 Torreya grandis
TACATTATATTCTCACTAGATTTAGCCTAATTCTCTCCAAATTTCATTGAAATCTAAATTTTAGTTTATAATTAATTGCTCTTTTAGTAACTATCTTTTTTTTTTTGAATAAATTGTGGTTAAAACAATCAGATTTTTTAATCAATAAATTATATATTGTTGAATTTTTTAAAAGTGGTGTGTATTTTTTTTTATCTACATTACTTATAAATTTCATTAAAATTTGACTTATAGTTTTTCAAATATCAATATTTTACTAACTATCCCTTTTTATTTGTTAATTTTTGTTTTAGTTGTTTTCTAATTTTGTTTTAAGTTCGGAAGTTCATTCTTGTTATATATATATATATATATATATATATATATATACATAGATACATACATACATATATGTATATGTATATGTATGTATATATATATATACACACATATATATACACATATATACATATACATATACATATACATATATACATATATATATATATATATATATATATATATATATATATATCTGTGTGTGTGTGTGTGTGTGTGTGTGTGTGTGTGTACACACACACACACATATGTATATGTATATGTATACACACACACACACACACACACACACACACACACACACACACACACACACACACACACACACATATATATACATATACATATATGTGTGTGTGTGTGTGTGTGTGTATACACACACACACACACACATACATACATATACATATACTAACTTGTAGGTATTTGGTATTTGAGATCTTTCTAATATTTTAATTTTTTAGGTTTTGAGTTTTAATATTGTCAAAAAATAAACAAAAATAAAATAAAATATAGGAAAACCCTAACACTTATTGGAGGACCCAAAGACCAAGAAAATACAATTTTAAACACTCTAAATTTGAAAAAATCACATTTTAATTTGGTGTTTTAAAAATCTTTTGCTTAAGTCATTTTCATCTTTCAAAGTTTTCAGACAATGCCAAGGGGCTAAACTTCATGACATATTTCATTTGGTGCTATAAAAATGAACTCTCATTTTACTTAAATACCCATAAGAGTTTTTCATTTTTATGTTTGTTGATTGAGTGTTTTTTTGGAAAAATAAGTGTGATGGGTATGCTCTTCCACTGTCCCCTTTAGGGAACTTGGGTGATAAAAAATGCTCACTCTTGGTATTTGTCACTTTTGTCTAAAATTATGGAAGAAAATTCATTAAGGCCCTTCCCAAAATCCAAGTGATTTGGGTGAACCAAAAACAACCCTAAATTCTTTCCACTTTATTTATTTTCATGTATTTTGGCTTATGGATGGGAGCTCATTTCTCCCTCACAAGTTCTTTATGGGTACATTGACATGGGGCTTCATCTTCCAACATTGTACCAACACCACTCCATGGTAAGGTATATAAAAATAGGGTGACATATTGGGATACTTGTTTGAGTAGTTAAACAAGCTCCATTAGTGGTTCTTAACTTTAGAACATAGGGAAAACTTGACATCACACTACACTGAGTAATTGATGGATGTAGTGATTGTGAAAAGGACAAGACCTTTTCATAACAAGTCAATTGATGTATATATAAATGATGTGATTGTTCCCTAATGTTTACCACATATATGAGACCATCTAGAAATGAGAGAAAATTGATAGTTTAGACAACCCCACTTACTGCAGATCAAGGGTAAGTAGCCCAAAGTTCTATCACCGTAAAAAACCTTGAGAGAAGAGGGGGCCTAAAAACCCTACTTTTCATGCACTTTTAATTTTTGGATTAATAATTTAAATTCCTCTCAAGATAAAGTATATAGACGAAATTGGTTAGTACAATACAACCTTGCTAGTTTTAGGATTTGGGACATTATACTTAGGTGTTTTGGTCATTTTGTCCTTTTACTTACATGGTATTGAGTTGTAACTATTTGTTTATTATACCATATCCAAAAATAAGTATTGTTTACAAATTAATCCTTTATTTTAAGAGGCATTATGCCATCCATTTTGACATCAAACATGTGCCTTAGCCATTTTGTCAAACTTTCATTTGTGTTTTTCACTTGATTGAAAAGGGTGTCATTACTCTGCCAAATTCATTTCAAATCATGTGCCTTTGATTCTTGAAATAAAACTTTTTACCATACATTTAGAGCATGATAATGTCATTAAAATGAATGAATCATTTCAAATACTTGTTTCCTTGTGTCCAAAAGTTCAAATTTTCAAAACCATGTATACCTTTTGGATCTAAGCCTAGTATCATCATGCCATCCATTTTTGTCTAGATTTTTGACTATATGAAAAGCTTAGTATTCTAAATCAAGATTGAAATTAACCTTGATAAGTTCAAAACCAAATATTGATTGATTTTTTCATATGCCTCATGTAATTTTTGCCTAGACATATATATTTCACTTGTGGGTTGTGCAACTTAGGTTAATTTATTGCTTAGTTTGAAAACTATTTTCGTGCCTAGATTTGGGGAAGTAGTTTATCTTCCATGTGCCTATAATTAAATATGTTTTGTTAAATTATCAAGTGTGTGTCTACATTCAAATGCCTAGTTTGTGTCAAAGTGTTTCATTTTTTTAAGATTAAATCTCTTGCCTTTTATAATTTGTTTTGTTTAAAGTCTAGCTTTTGTGCCTTTTCCAAAAGACCTAGTAATACTTTTTTTTGTACCTAGATTTTGTGTTTTTTTTTTTCCAAAAGACCTAGCAACCTTTGTTTCTTTAGACCTAGTTTATACTTATTTGAAACACTTTATATCTAAGTTTGGCATTTCAGTTTTATTTATCCACTTGACCATTTTTTTAAGAAATTTGACATTAGACATTTGAGATTAAACTATTTTTGATCCATAAACTCAACACTAATTTAGTGTCCAAATTTTTTTACCTTGGATCCTTTAGTCAAATCACATAATTTCTTGAAACATTTAGTTAAATGAAACTGAATTTGAATTTTTATCTTATTTTAGCTATTTATGCATTTAATAGTGATTAATAAACAAGATTAATCAAAATGTGTAAAAAGAATGCAAAAATAGAATCCACTCATGATAATCATGTGATAATAGAGTTTGGCAATGCCTACATCTGTAGATTCACTTATAGTACAAAATGATCCATTTCCTTGAAAAGTGAGTACATGGTCAATTCTTCATGATTGTCAAATGGATACTCTAAGATTGCACACAACTCAAATAACATAGCTTTAGAAAGTCTTGGTAAACCCATGAATAGACCTTCCACTTTAATATCATGTGAATTCAATCTCACAATTATTTGGATTTCTGCCAAAGGTCTTGAAAATAGACTTATAAAATGATCTTACAAAAATCGTCACAAGAATTTCAACATACTATTGAAATTATCTCAAAGTCTAGGACATTTTCCTAGTTTACACTAAAGTATGAAAATCTCTCTAAGTCCTTAAAAATTTATGATATATGCAAATTGGTCTCTATATTGGCCATTACACAATTTTCAAAGATTCACTTTGAGGCATTAAATGACTTCAAATCCAGACACTCAACATATGGCTGGAACCTCTAGCTCTAGATCTCGACTCTCAGGTATTTGAATCTTGGCTATGGAAATGAGATATTTGAAACTTTTGAATGAAATTAATTGAACCTATGACCCCTTTATATACTTGTTATGGGTCCACTTTTTTTGATTGGGATGATTATCCATAATCTATTTTAATAAATTTCATAATTATCCCATACCCAATTTTTATGGGATTTTAAATTATATATCACATTTTAAAATATGGGGTGATAATTATTCCCTAATATATGATTGAATATGTTTATCCCAAAATCTAAAGACCTAGGTTGAATCATATTGCCATGTCACTTTATTGCCACATCATCGAGTTTGACCATAACTTTGATTGGTCATAACTTTTGCATATGGACTATGTTTTTTGAACTATAAAATGTGATGAAAAGCTTATGATAAGATCTACATCATGGAAATAGCTTTGAAATATTATATGATGATCAATTTTTTTAGTTTGACCATATTTTACCTCTTATTGACTAGTTTTGACTAGAACTTTGACCAACAACATAAGGTGTATATGAGCTTTGTTTTTGAATTTCCACATACTATCGAAGAGCTCTTGATGGGATCTTCATAATGGTGTAGGTTTTGGTCTGATTTGGGACCTTTTTTGAATTAACCTCCAAATCAATCCTCCCTATTAAGAGGTCTTTTGGTCCCCCAAAAGTTGATACCCAACTTGATCCTCTAAAATGCTAGTCTATTTGAAGAATTCTAACAAGTATTTATTGGTCTACTCAGGTTCCACAACTACACCCAAAATGCTTGGAACAAATGATTGATCACACATTCCACAAATCCTATACTAATACATGGCCATCAATATCCTCTACATAGAACTAGGATGCGATGACTTCCTCTACTGCACAACTTCACAAGAACCTCTACACATATAAGCCTAGAGATCTCCTCTGTTGCTGTTAAATGGTCCTCTACAACATATCAAGTATAGAACCCAAATCATATCATAGAGATAATAGTGGAAAAATATGATTCATAACTCAAAAATGTAAAAATCCCTAAAATAAGGCATGAGTTATATTTAATCTTGTAATTTCCAATAAGATCACAATATATCAAATTGTCTATCTACTGTCACATCCTATAAGCGGTGAACTACCAAATACTGAAACAATCGCCAATGCAACTCCAAGACAATTTTGTCAATGTAAACAAAATATAATACTGGTTGTGACCATTTCACAATACATTTCCCTAATGGGTCTTATCAATTCATCTAATCATATACATGTCATAAATAGATGCATTTCAAAAATAGTAGTTATTCTGAACCAAGTACTATAGGAAAATTGAATCCTATCCAACAACCTATGTAACTATTATAAAATCTTCCAAGTTGATTAATGATTTAAATTCCTTAATAATTCAATAGGAAACTCATAAATCTAACACTGAATATTTCAAAAATAGAGATTTTCAAAACATAAGTGTGAGAATTAAAAACTTTGCATGATAAACCTATCTCAAAGTGTTCCCACTATAGTAGCTATAGAATGCATATATCAAAGCATGGGTATATATCCTTTGTCAACATACAAAAAGGATCACAAAATTTATTTGCAACATAAATGCATTATCAATCCACCAATCATGACAACATGAAATTTAGAAACTATTTACTAACCCTTTTTATCAAATTCTCCTTTTTAGGGTGTTTAATTTCTTTAGTGGATTTATTGACATCTGCATGGGTTGATTGAACAAAAACTTCATTAATTACCTTATCGATAGTTTTATAAACCATCTTATTCTTACCATTACTAGGATGGTTGGATGGTTGAAGTTTCCAACACTTCTCAACCCGATGCCCACTCACGTGACAATGAGTGCAAACATTTCTCTTCTTAGGTGGGGTTACCCATTTGCCATTTCTCACTTTGCCAGTATGAGAATGGTCTTTAGCACCTACAAGTTTCTTCAGTAAATTTTGTATTTTCCATCAATATGAGGCACAATGGTTATTCAATCCAAAAAATGTATAAGGAAAAGAATGAAACATCTTTTGAATATTGGAACCAAATTTCTGAAATGGAAAAAGTGATTTAGAAGTCTTAGAATTCACATTCATATTGGTGCTTTTTCTAGTGTAAGAATGATGAAGTGGAATCTCAATACCTCCTTTATCTAATGTATTACACCAATAATTATTCCTTCACAAGAAGTAATTCTACTCTATTAGTGGTCACAGATCTTGGCTGTCAAAAGCTTGTCTTCTTCCAGCAATGTAAGAACTTTCTCCAATATCCATTTTCTCACTAGTGTAACCTAATCCTACATGGTGATATTTATGCCTTACTTGTATTGGGTTAGAAATACCTTAGCCATTCTTACCAAGACCCCTTCCATCAGATCCCATTTTCAATAACAATTTAGATCCAATGACAGTAGTGTATTTTTCAAAACTACCAAAAGTAATATCTAAAACTAAATGAAAGGAACTATCAAATGAACAACTTGCAATGCACTCATTAGTCATAGTGCCTACATATATAGTGGAAGGAAATTGATGAATCAATGTTTCTCTTCATCCTATATCTATGCCAAGAGCTCATTCTTGGCTTGCTGTTCTAATTTTTAGTGGGCAATCTCCTCTTTTAAGGAGTAAAAATGAGCTCTCAAGAAAGCATTCTCTTCCTATATCTGTTGATTAATTGCTTCAAGCTCATTAATCCTCCCTCTTTTCAAGGACTTTCCCATGGATTCCTATTTCATACAAACAACCTAATTCCACAAACTACAAATGGAATATTAACATGCCCAAAAAGTTTGCAATAATACTAGAAACCAAACTGAAAACAACTGATATCAATCCACATAATCATAAGCTAACCCAACATACTAACTTATCTAATACCAAAATTGATCCATAAACTCCACATTGATTTAGTGTGCAAAAAAATTACATTGGATCCTTTAGTCAGATCACATAATTTCCTGAAACATTCATATAAATGATACTAAATTTAACCTTTTATCTTATTTTATATATTTATGCATTCAATGGTGATTAATAAAAATGTGGAAAAAGAATACAAAAATATAATCCACTCACGACAAGCATGTGATAATAGATTTTGGCAATGCCTACATCTCTAGGTTCACTTATAGTATGTACCGATCCATTTCCTTGAAAAGTGAGTACATGGCCAATTTTTCACAATTGTCAAATGGATACTCTAAGATTTCACACAACTCAAATAATAGAGCTTTAGAAAGTTCTAGTAAACCCATGAACAGATCTTCCACCTTATTATCACATGAATGTAATCTCAAAATTCTATGAATTTCCACCAAATGTCTCGAAAATAGACTTATAAAATAGTCTTACAAAGATCATCACATGGATTTCAACATACCGTTGAAATCATCTTGAAGTCTAGGACATTTTTCTAGTTTACATCAAAGTTTGGAAAGCTCTTTAAGTCCTTCAAAACTTAGGATATATGAAAACTAGTCTATATATTAGCTATTACACAATCTGCAAAGCTTCACTTTGAGGCATCAAATGACCTCAAATCTAGACACCCATCATATGGCTGGAACCTCTAGCTCTAGATCTTAGCTCTTGGCTCTAGCTCTAAGCTCTTGGCTCTCGACTCTTCAGCTCTTGAATATGGCAATGAGAGCTTTGAAAATTTTGAATGAAATGAATTTAACCTCTAACCCCTTTATATACTTGTTATGGGTCCACTTTTTTTGATTGGGATGATTATCCACAATCTATTTTAATAAATTTCATAATTATCTCATACCTAATTTTTATGGGATTTTAAATTATCTATCAAATTTAAAAATATGAGGTGATAATTATTCCCCAATATATTATGGAATATGTTTATCCCCAAATATTTAAGACTTGGGTTGAATCATATTGCCATGTCACTTTATTGCCACATCATTGAGTTTGACCATAATTTTGATTGGTCATAACTTTCACATATAGACTTCATTTTTCAAACCATAAAATGTGAAAGAAAGCTTAAGATGAGATCTACATAATGGAATTGGATTTTAAATATTTTATGATGGTCATTTTTTTTTAATTTGACCAGCTTTGATCACTTTTTGATTTTCTTTGACTAGAACTTTGACCAACTACACAAGGAACATATGTGCTCTATTTTCAAAGTTCCACATACTTTCAAAAATCTCTTGACATGATCTTAATAATGGTGAAGGCTTTGGTATGATCTAGGAATTTTTTTGAATTAACCTTCAAATCAATTTTAGACCAAGTTTTAGCACTAACCATTCCTTAGACCAAGCTAGACCAAGCTCTAACCATTTGACTTTTAGTCATTGACTTAGATATGTCTCATTACACTCATAATGGATCCATGTACAATCTAGTTTATGATAACATGGTCACACATGATGAATTTGTTCAAGATCCCTAATATGATGATGTAGTTTATGAGATAGATCCTTATCCTCCTTACAATACTCAATTTGGAGAACAAAGCCGAGATCCTAAAGAAAAATATTTGGTGATACCTTCTTTGGTTTGATTAATGTACCAAGTTTTCCCTTTTAAAAATAATGGTACCCAATCCCCTACCTATACCATTAACCCTTCTCCAGTATACATGAGAAACTAAGCTCCACAATTCCCTACCATTACTAATCCAAGACCTCATCCTTTGGCTCGTGACAGAAACAAAGATTTATAGTGCCCTAAGATTACAATTTTAGGACCTCATCCTTTGGATCATGATAGAAACCAACATTTCCAATTCCTTACCATTACCATTCTCGGACCTCATCCTTTGGCTTGTGATAGTAACCAAGATTTTTAATTCCCTACCATAAGCATTTCAAGACCTCATCCTTTAGCTTACGATAGTAACCAAGCTTCATAATGCCTTACAATTAACATTCAAGGACCTCATCAATTATCTCATGATATTAACCAATCTTTTTTATTCCTTATAATTACCATTTTAGTCCCTTTTATGTATAACAACTCATTATCCCAACAAGGTTATGCAATTATGATTAGATGGGTCATAGTTACCATCCTAGACCAGTAACCAATCTTTGTTAATCCCATCTTAGATGTGCCTATTTTCAAAGAGGCCATTACCCAACCACTGATACTCAATACATTTCTAACCATCCTCCACTTTATAAAACCCAAGCTAGAATTTGAGCCACAATAGAGCTAATCAGTAGCTCTCCAATAGATCTAAGCATTTGTAGACCAAGATATATTCAAAACTAGTATTTTGAAACTACTTGTAAATCAAGGCTACAAGAACCAACCAATCCATTATATTTTTATTAAACACCTATTTATGATATTTTAACCTTTGATACTATCCCTATTATTGAGGAGTCTCACTTTGACAAGACAATATTTGTTGAGTCACTTATTAATGAATATAACCACCTTTAGAAAAATCATTATCTCAACCATTATCCTATTTTTAAAGATCCTCCCTTTAACAAGCTAGTATCTTGGGGTTGTGTCTTAAATATTTCCCCTCCTTAAGGAGTCTCACTTTGAAAAACTAGCTATGTGGATCCCATTATGCCATCATAGGTTGTTACTTATCCAATACCAAATATTGAATAAGATATTATTATAGAAGCATCCACATCAGAAGAAGAATAAAAATTAAAGTTATGTTCTATTATTGAACTGACATTATATTTAGCATAAGAAACATACTCAACATCACTCTTAACATTGGATTTAGAGTCCCTTGAGTCAAACTCAACTTCAGAATCAAAATATTTTTATGGTTATTTCAATATTGGTTATGCATGTCTTTTAGATCAATTTGAATATATTTTTAATCCTTACATGGTTTTTGAGGATGATTAATTCAACATTGACATAATTTCTCCTAGTATATTCTATGAGGATTGTGTTGCCTCTTTCCATTCCATTAGCATTCCACATGCCATTAACAAAAACCAACTTAGCCATTATATTAACCTTCCACCTCCCACAAGTGTTGATTGGAACTAATAGAATCACACATTTTTGAACTACATCCATGGTGACATATCAGTTGAATAATTTTAGGGGAACCAAGAGCACTTTCATGCAGAAGAAAAATAATCTTCAGTTAAACCTTTCCATAGGTGCTAGGAGACAATAAAATTCCAAACTCAATATACTATAGTGGAACCTTTTTAGAGGTACTAAAATACAATTAGAGTCAAAAGTCAATGTTCCTTAGTGAAACCTTATTGGAGTTACTATGGGACAATTAAGACACTGTTATTGGTGGAAACCTCTTTGAGGCACCAATAACTAAGCACAACAATTATTCACTAATTGATGAAGAGATTATTAAAGATAACATTAATATAGATTCTAATATACAACATAATCAGATGGTAGCTACTCTCAAGCTCAAAAAATATAAAAATATGGTGTTCATATTCAGAAGTCTTCAGCCCTATCACAACCAAAATTATGTCAAATTTATAATCAACAACATTATGTGTGCCTAAAAATCCCAACCTTCATTTGTTTCCCAATCATTATACATTCCATTATAATCCATTTATTCATTCTAAACCTATAGTACATTTCCAAATCAAATCTATCAGCTAATATTTATTTGTATTTACCATCCTGGCCATACTTTTCTTTATAGAAGCTATAAAGACACCTTATCTTAAAGTTTGGATGAATAGATGAAAAGACCAATAAAGATCATAAAAACATTATTGGAGTCCAAATATATAGTAGATTTTTGATAAAGAAACTATTCAAAAGAGGTGTGGGCTAGCAATTTCCATGATTGATTATTCTAGTTGTATCATATGCTAATTAGGATGTACATATCCACATCAACAAGAATAATAGAAACATTTATCTTTCCTTTTTCCTTTATCATTCACCTTGTCATTTTCATTTTACATTTGCCTTGCCATTATTTCATACCCTATCATTTACCTTACCTTATCACTTGGGGTTAACCTTATTACCATTATATCTAACTATGGTAACATCACTATCCTTGAATAATGTCATACCATATATTGTTCTACCATAACTTCATTATTGACCAAACTTGTTTTTATCCACCCTATCCAACCATTTTAATCTTGGTTCCATTGGTTCTTCAAACACCTTCCATGAGGGGATTCTGATCCGGTTTCATCAATTTTAGAATTTTGTGTTTAAATGGTAGTATGTGAAAGTAGTATGATAGTGGATCTAGAAATTACATCTTTCATTTACACTTGACTGATGTCATTGATTATAACCACCTTTGAGAAAATTAGTATTCCACCTTGTGTTACATAACCACCTATGGGTAAATTAGTATCACTGACCTATGTTAGTTTTTCTTAATTATAATATCTTATGGGTAAATTTGGAATAAATATTTACCATGCATTACTACATCACCTAGCCATTACTATTATCATTTGCCTAACTTTGAAAAACTTATTGTTACCTAGTTGGATCTCATCACCTTTTGTGTAGGTAGAACTAAAGCAACTTGAGGTCCTAATGGGATTATGTAAGCCATGCTTGATTCACATTGATGTCATGCCAGTCCCCCATTTCTAATGCTCTCACCATTTTGCAATCAACTTGAGCCAATGCTCTTATCATTTTGTGATCAATCTAAGTCAATGATCTCATAATTTTGCAAGTGGTATCTTGTCAATCTATAATGACTTAACATACCTCAAAAATTATAAAAACATTAAAAAAATTCAAAATAATAAAAATTAGAACAATTGACTTACCATCTCCCAGAGATATATATAGTTTAAAAATCTAAAAATATTTATCCTATTTAAACCTAGTCAATCATCCTCGATCCTCCTTACTAGGGTAAAATCCATTGTTATTTCCAATCCATTCCATTACCATTTAGGGTGTGACCTTACCTTTGATTTTATCCTTGTTTGGGGCACTACCCATTTATCATTTCATTAAGAATTCACACATATATATTGACTTGGTTAACGACATGATTCTTTTTGTTGATTTTACTTTTAAGATATTTTTGTGTTTGTTTGCTTACATGCTTACTTATATATTTGCCTATTTGTTTGCTTTCATTTTTGTAAATTGACTCAATCTATATGTATTCATTGGGTGATTCCTTGTGTATTATTCTTGAGTCTATACATATTCATATGTCAACATTGTCATCATGGTTTTTATCATTGGTGCATTATTTTTAACTATTTATTAGGTCAAGAGTTAGTTCTTATGTATATTATGGCTAATTTATCATGGTTTTTTATATCATGATGCATACCATCATGTGCTACAACAAAAATTAACTTAGGAAATTTTACAAGTAATGGTGCTACATAAACTTCTCCTAGTTTACCTTGGCAAATCCTCCCACCCTCCTTGATCCAATCAACCCCTTGACCATTTTAGCTATATTAATGATAATGAATATGAACATATCTACATTGTTAGGTATAACTTAATCATTCGAATTGATCACTTATTATTTTATTCCTCATTCAGTTTTCCCCCACTTTTCAGTGAACTACATTAGCTTGAGTTCTCTTTCAACTATGTAGGTAGCACTTGGATACATGATGTATCTCAGGTTAGCTCAGCCACCTTTATTCTTTGAATCATCTCTTTCATCACTTTGTACATCCTCATGTACCTATTTATTTATTTATTGATTTTTTAGTCATTAGACCATCATATCTATGTTTGTGCCCACTCATCTTTAATCTATACAATAGGTTATATCCTTGATTTATGCTTGTTAATCTACCCTGCTAAGGTACAACTAAAAATCATCATTCAATATAGGTCATCTTACTCTTTATTACAGCCTATAGTAAAATCATTATTTTAACTCATCCACCGTATTGGGGCATGTACCCATGCTACTGATTATAACTACCTTTGGGAAAATTTGTGTCTTGACTTTTGTTAATTATTATATTTGCCTTTGGGTATTAAATCAATGTGTGTAAGCATTATCTTGATTGGATTAATATTACCCATGGGTTAATTTCATTATTTTTATTACTTCTTTTTGAGGGACCATCCATCAATCATATGTGTCAACCACTCCATCGAGGAGGAATCATTATAGGCTTCCCAAATGTTCTTTGGATCTTTTTTCTCAATTATTATCCTCTTTCATTCTTAACATCCTATTTCATTCTTTGAGAATATGTTACTGTGCCTATAGATTGTAATACCTTCCCAAATAGGAGAGAAATATAGACACCTAATTCTGGCTACAATTAAATTCTGACTAGAATTCATATTGATTCCTACCAAACATTGCAAATTAATCTTAGGAATCATTAAATGACCCAATTTTGGTTATGAATAATTCATCAATGCTCATAATCATGTTGAATCATCCCTATTTGGGATACTAGCCTATATAGAATAATAACCTCTCATGGATTCACCCCTAATAACCTTGTGACATAACAAATACCAATATGACCTATAGACTGATTGAGTGGGGTACTTAATCAAATCTTAAATAATAAAAAAGGCTAATCAAAATAAAATAATTAATTAAAAAATATTAAATTCTTAGTTGAATTATCCATTTGCAATTAATGAATATCTAAAAATGGAAATTCTAAAAATTAAAATATTAAACCTTTCATAATTACCTTTATGAGTTGTCAAAATATCCCAAAATATCTAATTTGAGAACTATGATTAGTAATTGAAAATTATAATTGTATGACAAATTTTAACTCAATTGGAGTTAGTCTCAACTCAACCTTAACTCACTTTGGGTGAGAGTTAATTTTCAAGGCTGTAAATACAAGGCCATATCCATTGATGTTTAGGCTACATTAGTGTAATATTATAATGCACAAATAGATTCAAATAAGCCTTGTATGTAATGTTACCATTCCAAATTCATGAACCATTATCCAAACCAAGGTGCCAAGGAAAGGTGAATCCAACAAAGCTCCATTGATGGAGATTTCTTGATGCACAAGTTGACAAAGCCATTTATACAATCCATTTGAATCTCCAAGAAATGTAAAATAAGGTTTTATTTTATATTTTATTTGTGTTTAATATGTGTGCTTGTTACCTATGCTCTCCTTAATGTTTATACTAGAGGTGTTATTGTTTAGTATGTTTATTTGGATTTGATTTTATCTTACTAACACAATAATAATCTCCCCTCTAAGATTACTTGTTCATAGTAGATGCATATATAAATATATTTTACAATGTAACTAAATTTTTATGAATATAACTAAAAGTTTATAAAATGAATTTGTAGCCACTCAAGAACTCTAGAATGAAAATTGACTTAGGGGCCTCCTCAAGTACTTGGGTATGTAACTCAGGGAATATGTAGTAATGACAACTACTATGGATATATTAAGGCATAAATTTAGTGTATTACTTAGAACATGGTGTCTAGTGTGTATAACATAGAGAATGACATGAAGTTTTTCATTCCATCTGATCAACTAGTGCATAAGTGAGTATATGTAAAAAATGTGTTACACACATGCCCCCAAATTTGATATCCAAGCATATGGATTTTGGATTGAGTTTAATTGTGTGTGTGTGTGTGTGTGTGTGTGTGTGTGTGTGTGTGTGTGTGTGTGTGTGTGTGTGTGTGTGTGTGTGTGTGTGTGTGAAACTAAAATAGGAGTTTTTATGATGTGCATTATTTCCCAATCTGAGAAAACTGGTATGATTTTATGCAAAACTAAGTAAAACTATGTAAAATTTGATAATATGTAACCAAATCTGTGCAAACTTGGACTATAACTATTATGCCTTTCTATTAATTTTGGATTTTTATATGTATGGGGTTATTGGATAATAGAACCATATCTTGGATTTTATCATTATGGTGGTAGTTTCCTACTCTACTATTTTTATACCAATTAAGTCTTATCTCTATTTGATTATTTTCCACTATGTTTTTTTGAAACTGAGATCTGTAATTTGTGCTTGTGTTGGAAACTATACTATGATTACATTCAGGTGGATTGATCATTGTGAAAAATCTATATGAATTACCCCTCTTTTTATGGGTGTTATTGAACCTATGCAATAATTTTCTTCAAAATAAAAATATTTGCATTATATGTGTTAGCCTAAGCATATATGATATCTACATAATAAACTAATGTAATGTATATACATGACATAGAAATGTAAGATAATTTGAGCATGAGTTTTTAATGTATGACTTATGTTATATTTATAATTCAAAAGGATATCAAGATAGATATAATTATGCAATCATATGTCTAAATATAAAATCTCAGTAATAAATTGAGTAACTACGTAGGGGGATGGGGCATGATGTCCATCACAAAAACCAAGGAAGAAGGGGAGATGTATGATGTCCTTCATGTCATATAAAATCATATTGTATAATAATCAAGAGATAAGTTTCATGACCATGATTCATACATTAAAACATACATACAACACACATGAATCACACTAATCAAGCCAAGGGGCCATAATACAAGGGACATGGACACATGTCACTAAATATAATAAATCAATATATACAAGGACATGTTTAAATTTACACATACACAAATATAAATAAAGTTGGATTAGATATACATGTAAGGACATGTTCAAATGTTTTCATACCAAATCAAGAAGGCACACACAAGGATAAGTGCACATGTCCAATCATACATATAATGAAATGAAGTGACATAGAGCCATAGAATAATGGCATATTCAAATGCCTTTGAATAGATGTAGAATAATAAAGTAAAAATAAAGTCTAAAATACTAAATATAATAATGAAATTATGCATGAACATGTGATAAAAATATGTATAAGATCAAAGATGTGCATAAACTAGGTCTAGAGTAGTAATAGTCAATAATAAATTTAAGTAGTGTAGGATGATCAATATCAAGATATAACAATGTTATATTTGTGATATAGAGTTTATAAATATGTAAATTGTAAATTATAACTATTTATAATATTTCCCCAAATGGATGAATATATCAAATGAGGAATCTATGTATCTATATATATGCCCCTAGTGTGTGGATAGTAACAAATCTAGATCTTTATGGTGGACCTGGGTCCTGTAACCATATGCAAACACTTGAAAAAAACAAGTGAATCATGTATGTGTTATAAAATCAAATATACTAAAATAAATAGCATATGTATTACCTTAAAATTATAAAAAATGTAAACATGAAAATGCATACAATCTATAGTTTGTTTTTATGAGTAAATATTTGAATGTTCTTTGTGTTTTTGAAATAATGTATTATTTTAATGATTTATGGATATAATATATGTACAAGAAAATGAAAATGAAACTATATACAAGCAAAAAAAATAAAGCAATCTATGTACAAGTAAAGTCTAAAAATAAATGAGATAATGTACAAATGAACTACAATGTCTCTATAGTCCTAATAACACATCCATGGGATATGGATAATCAAATAAAATATATTTTGGAAGGTAATCTAATGTTAGATACTAAATCTTCCCAAACTTAAATAAAGTATCATCATTGTGATCATCATACCATGCGATATATACAAGTGTATCCTTACCCTTGACATTGATTTGTATTTTATGCATCTAAATAACATGCTACTCTACTATGTAAGAAACTTGCCATGTGTTCCTAAGGTAAACCACATTAGACTAAGAGGTATCTATATGAAATATATGATTCTCATATGATCCATCATGTAAAATGTGAATTGTGTGTCTTTCATGAATGAAAGTCAAGCATCTATCTATGTGATCAACTATGGCATCCATTGCCTATAATTAATGCCAAGGGTAACATGTGTATTAGTGCCTATGTTCATGATGATGATTAATGTGTTGGCCACCTTTAGGTCACATATGATTGGAAGTGTGATATGTCTTAAGGAATCTTGATAATTTATAGCATGATGTAACTCACTCTCTTGATGTCCTATGTTCTATAAGAATGCTAATGTATAAGTGTTGGGATCTAAATACTTATCTATAGTAACATGAGGGATGTATCATTCTTGGATGAAAAATTGGATAGTCAAGGGATTATTCCAAAAATATCAATGTTAGTGAATATTCCATCATGGTACCTGTACTAGTAAAGGTGGAAGCTATTTAATATGAATAGTTCCCAGAGATTTAAACTTATTCAACTCCTATTTTAATGTTGAAAAGGTATTTGTATCATGTTTTATAATCCTATGAAAATGACAAAAGAGTCTACCATCCTATTATGAAAACTATTAATAGATCTATGACAAACTATGGGTAATTCCATCAATCCTCTATCAATTAATATCTATAGAATTTGATGTGGTCTATCTTTTAAAATATCTTCTTGGATCCATATAATTGATTCAATATTCCTATAAGTAACCATTTGTATTGAGTGAATGGAGGAATCTACCTCTAACTATAACTAAGTGGGTGGGCCTATAACTATAGGAATATGAACTAGTGGTGTTGGCTATGTGGGAAAGATCATGAGTGCCTTAGAATCATCTATGTACTCTCTAAGGCTAATTGGTGTGAAATTAAATCCACATAATTAGTCATCAATGTCAATCAATGTTAGATCATCTTCTATGGTATCCTATGAATCTATATTAGAGTTTTAGATATATACTTCCTATGAATTAACAAGTAATGGTAATTGTGTTGTAAGAATCAAATAATCTACCATGATCTTGGATAACTATGGTGTAAGAGGGTCCTCCTCCATCATAGGTGAAGCTAATTATGTTATAAGAGGATCTGCAATGGGTGTAGGAATAGTGGTTTTAGATTCACCAACCTCATATGTATGCATCTACTCTATTTAAATCTTATAAGGTGGGGACTCTATAAGAACATGAGATGTCCTATCTAAATATTTAATTGGGGTAGTCTTGATGACTCTAAAATACATGAATGGTTTATTATATGTTGGAAAAGTGTATAAGCATCCATAATTTCAAAGCTTAATGCATCTATGCAAGGTAGAGGGTACAACTTCCATAGCATCTATAAAAGGTCTCCCAAGTAATAGGTTTAATGTAAATGATTAGGCATCACCTAAAACTATGTAGGTAGGGTTTTTGGCCCAACTATAATATCCAATGTAATATAACCCAATGTCTATTTAGGGATCTCATCAAAAACTATAATGTTCTTATATGTCTTCTAAATGGATGTTGTATCAACCCTTATTGTCTATATAATGTGAGGTTGCATATGTTAAATCATAAACCACTATCAATTAGAAGTCATTTAATAGTGGTGGTATTGATTTGTGCATAAATGAAGAGTAGTGATTTTGATCAATAACTAACTATGAGGTCAAATCCCCATTTTAAAAAGATATAATATCCTTAGTGTCATTTATCATGTTCATGATAGATACAAAGTAATCTAGTTTTGTGTCATGAGGTAAATATGTATGATTGAGTGTTTGAAAAAGAATATATTTGAAAATAGTTGCCTTTTAAAGTAATTCCAATATGTGTATCTTATCCAGTGTGTTTTTCAAATGATCCTCAATATTAAATGCTTTATGCTAATCCGTAGGTCCCATTGTAGTGTCTTGGGGATGAGGAGGGATGGTGAACTTATGTTATTTCTATATAGGCTGAGGAAGCATCCCATTCCATCTAGTAACAACATGAACCATATGATATAATATTTTTTGAGGATGAGTAGTAGAGGTGGGATGTGAGTGAAGGTAATCAAATGGTCTAGGTGGAGGTAGAACAAAAGGAGTCCTCTAATCTCTCTATTATTGAGTAGTAATTTAAGGTAACTCAAAGTGATCCATGCAACAATGATACTCATAAAAGGGGGACTCAAGAGAGGGTAGACCAATGTGTGAAATAAGCTAGGTTTTAACAAGGTTCGTGAGAGGAGTGACATACATGTGCATCTTTCTATAAATGGTAGTTAATAGACATGCAAGACAAACCAAAAGACTGTGTACTAAAAAGTAGAAAATGGCATCCATCATGATAATCATGATAATAGGTTGCAAATTGAAAATTGAGTATATTCTAGAAATAAGAAGGGAAACCCTAATGGTGCACTAGGGTTTTAAACAATGTGTTCAAAGTAAGTAGGTTCACCAAATGAATTATTTTTTTATGGTTATGGATTGTACAACCTAGGTTGTTAAAGGGTCTAAGTATAATAAATCAGGGTATAAAATATGAAATAAATACAACCATTAACTTGTAAACTAATTATGCTAAACTAATATTTATAATAATAAAAATGAAGGAGAAAAACAAATAATTAGCTAGAAATTGATTGAGATGAAGGATACAAAGGATGAAAACTAGTATAGGAGCTGGTCTAAGTGTCAAAAATAGGATCTAGGTGTCAAAAACCCTCCTAAGAAATAGTACCCTACCCTAGATAGTAACATTGTGGTTCTAGTGTCCACTTATGGTTTCTATGTAGGAATTTTTCTAAGATTTTGGGAGCACTTATGTTTGAGTCTACCAATCTTATTCCTATGTAGACAAACCTTGATTCACTATCTATGACTTGTTGTGACTGATTTTATATGAAAACCCTAAACATCCCTATGATTAATGCATTTCAATTGGGACAAGTAGTAATTATGTGGTGTTAGTTGGGTAAGATAGACATCCTCAACACCTCATTGTGATGAGAGCTGCATATATACCAATACTCTAAGGAGGGATCAAACCTAATGTAGTTCTCCCCACCTAAGTGTTGGTACAAGTGTAAGTGAAGATAATATGAATGCTAATTTGAGTGATTCTTGAGACTATAAATTTGAGTATTTTGAGTTTATGAAGGCTTTATATGACTAATATAAGGTAGAGTAGGGATTAATAACATTGATTGTGCAAAACTTAAACTAAGATTGTTTGTGTGTATTTGCATTTAATGTCCATCTAGTAAATAAAGGGATAAAATTCATGTATATATATATACTAATCTAGTACTTATGCAGGGCTTTAAATAGGTCTAGGCTAACCATAGGTGCTTTAAGAATTTAAAATATAGCCACTTGATCTCTAAAGAGGGTAAACAAAAATAGCACCCAAATAGAATAATAGTTTCGTGGCACTAGTGTCCACTTATGATGCTAGTGTCCAATGGTAGAACTTGAGGCACTAGGGTCCTGGAAGTCTAAGGAAGGGTTTGGGACTAATTTTAGGATGTCTAGGGATGCGTGTGGCTCACATGAAAGCTTAATAAGTGTCTAAAAAGGCCCTAAAATATATGTATGGCTAATATATAAATGGGTTGTCTCAAGTAATACTCTTGACACTCAAGTGTCATTTTTAGATGATTACACTTATCCTACTCAATAATATTCATACTCAAATAAGGTAATCAACTGAAAATTCCACTTAATAATACATTTATATCAGGTTCATGAATAATAATGGATATAATAAACCTATGATAAGTGATCTCTTATTACACAATGGCAAGGGAGAGGTTTCCAAGGCCTTTAGTAAAATTCCATTTTGTGATAACCCTAACTAGGTCTTATAATTTTAAATAATATTAGGAAAGATAATATACTAAAAAACTATGCAAGATAATCTAGTAAATTAATATGTAAGATAATATAGTGCTCGCCAAATCTTGTGTCATAAATGGGGAAGATAATAAACATAGAAAGGAAAATCTATATAACATAATATATAAATGATCTAAGATAGGAGAGATACAATTCAATCCATTAGTTTTACAACACCTAATTATGAAAATATGAAGAGTTAGGCATATACTTACTATTGTCACTTTTATTTTCACCATTTGAGGAGATGAAAATATCTCCTCATCCAAGTGACATAATGGAATCACCTCTAAGCTTGTGGGTAGCCTAAGGAATGAGGTGAATATCTAGATAAGGCTAACTCCTTTGATGTACCACTTTGGATTGAAACTACTACTAAACTTGGGGGGGTGAAAATGAAGAGATGCAACTGAAAAAAAACTAATATAAGGGATGTGATACACCAAATAACATGATGACATCCAACCATATGCATGTTACACTTGAGATTAAAGGACAAACTGAACATACACTTCTCCAATCTTCATCTTCTCACATCAATGTTACATTGTGAGGTTATGGATGAATGTGAAAAGATAGGAGGGATATAAAATATGAATATGAGGTTAATAATGAATATAATAACTCAATTAAACCATGAACATCTCCTGGAACACTTCACATGCCCTACAAGTAGAGGCTATAAACAAGTGAAAGAATGGAACAACATGCTAAGGAATCCATAGTTTTCACTAAGTAAGATTCATCATCCAATTGAAAAAACTAAAAAAATTAATAGAGGAGGTAAAATTAATAGTATTATTGATAAAAAAAAGTATACATTTGAGCAGGGATTCACCATACTTAGGTGGAGCATCCCATACAATACCAAAATGGCTAATTCTTATAGAACTTGAGAGAGAGAAGAAGAAGAGAGAATTCCAAGGGTCACAAGGACACTTGTAAAGATGATAATATAAGTTATTTGTGCATGATAATATAATTTGTGACAAAAAATAAAAGTTAAGGAGTTAAAAATGTCAATCCAAGTCATAAACCTTGTGAAAAGTGGCAAGAAACTCCTCATTCTAGCTCAGAAAAATTGCCTACATGATTGGCCTTGTTTGAATGCCTCATAACTGATTAAGATCAGGTAAAATTATTGGAATGAAGTTTAAGGACATAATAAATTAATATATATTCATTATTTTTATTCCTAGTCCTTTGGAATCAACTTGAAAGGAACAATCATCATCTGTTGTCTAGAAAACTACTCTTCCATGCACCCTGCACACTTGGCCTCAAAATTAGCATCAATTTTTCATGAAAATACATGGTAAAATTTTAATTACACCTTTTAAGACCCTAAATTTCCTTAGAATCATAAATTACACCTTAAAATACCATCCACTTGAAGTTTTACCACTTCTCCCTAGCTTGTCCACTAGGCCAGTTTTGACTAGCTGAGTTAAAACACCTAGCTTGGATAATTATAAGTTTTTTAAAGGAATGAGAGTAATATGGGGAGTTATATTAAGTAATAATATTTCCATACAAGTTATTTTAATCTCTTTAAACCTCCTACAACCTAAAAAACACATAAAATAATGATAAAAACCCTATTTTTGCCCCCATCCATACAAGTTTGTATAACTAGTTGGAATGTGAATCAGCCTGAGGGAATAATTTAAAAGTTCCAATATATATTATAGTCAAAATGGTACATTATATTGCATATAAAACTCCATTTTCCCAATCAGATCTTTGTAAGGGTTTAACAAGGGTTTTAGGCCTGTTTGACTTCTTAAGGTCTGTTCATAAAAACTCTGACATCCAAATTGAAAAAAAATTCCACAAACATGGCCTTAAAGACCCCTTTATAACATCTTTAAACTCCCTTGATACCATTTCAAATCATCCAAGAAGATATATGTATCACAACTTAACTTATTGAACTCCTTTCCTCATCTTGCACAAGTCTGAGTTAGTTTAAGGACCAAAAATGGCTTTCTCAAAGTTTCCCCTACATCCAAAAGCTTTTATAACTATATATACACCCCATAAAAATGTTTAACTTCATTGTATTGATCATATTATACTATAAATGTAAGTGACTCCTTATTTGGGCACTAGGTTTGAGCATACCAAGTAAGCCTGACTGCATTTTAGTTCTCAAAATGACTTTTTATGGATTTCCTTGCCTATAGATATTTTTGAAACTTATAAAATGATCCCATAATCATGTCCTAATATTATATAATTCATATCAAAGGTTATAAGTGAATATGACCTCTTCATCTAGCCCTAGGCTTCACCCTTCCTCTTAGCCTTGACTATAACCTTAAGAGCATAAGGCACCCTGCTATGTTTGACTCTCATGTGATTGGTCCTTCATTTTTTTGGGCATGTTTCCAATTTTCACACCGTCTTATAAGGCTATATCAACTTATGGTACATATTTTTCACCTTATTTTCTTTAAAATTTAATAATTTCACCTAGGGAAGTGTGCTTTATCTAAGACAAAATAGAGGGCACTTTCCCTATTTGTATAAACAAAATACATAGTTGATGAGATTATACTAGTTATTGGGACATTATAAACCAATAAATATATTTATATCAAGTCATTTGACCCTTCAAATAGACTAGAAACCCAAGGCAGACTTCCAGGCAAAGGACTATGCAGGGGTGTTTTGAGGTGGACTATGTTTTGCTTTTAAAAAGAGTTCCTTATACTCTGCTTCCTTGAATTGAGTGCTTTGTAGATGCTATTATCTCTTATAAATATATTCCAATCACTTTTTCATAATAACCCTTTCTAAAACCATTCATTCACCTTGTAGAGCTAGACTGAGCTCTTGCCTGACTGTGTTTTCATCCTTAGAACTCTACCTATAGGTTATTTATGCATGTTTAGGCATTGGTAATAGTGCATGGATTTCCTCAAAACCTTCCATGATCCTTTGGTAATGAATTTTATCAGTTTATCCCATGTTCATCATATCTTCTCACCAAAACACTATCCCTATTCACTATTTTCACAATCATCTTTAGTGGTTGTAAGTGTGTATTGCAACCTGAATGAACACCTGTAGGTGTGCACCATAGGATCATAAATGTATCATGATTATTTATACACCCCCTAAGGATATTTTTATTCACTTTCCATTTTCCAATTGTTCATACCTTTAAAATTCTTTGATCTAACTCATTGTTACTACTCAGTCAACTGATTGTACTTTGCATTAGAGGAGGTTACTTGTAGATGGTTTAAAGTGGGTTAAACCTTGAAATAAATATATAACCATTTTGAAACCATCCAAGATATTTATAATCAATTTAAACCTACTATCAAATTTTTTGAGCTACAAATACCTTGAAAAGTCCAAATTACTTGCTCACTACCCTATACAGTCATACATAGTTAAATGTAGGTGTATGTTGGGGTTTATGAGGTCTGTTTAGGCCTATTTTATATTTTTTATACTTATGAGGTCACTATGATCCTCATGGAAGTGATCATATTTTTTTTTCATCATCCAAACTTCCTTTAATCCCTCCTATGCATCTTATGTTCCTAAACTGAGCTTCTTCTTTGTCATGACTGAGACATCCCTGCTTTTGACCCTTGTAGGTATAATTTGCCTTTTAAAACTTGGGTATGATGTTTTATAACCTTTACTTTAATCCCATTTTATGTAAATAAACATATGTTTTATAATTTCAACTAATTTTAAGCGATACAACACTATCAAACATCATGTTGGCTCACTATCTACCTATAAGTGGACTTTTAGGAACCTTTATAGACTGAGAGTGGTCATATGGGAACATGACACCACTTCTCAACTTCTCTAGATGGCCCTTTAGATCATGAATTCCATATACATCATCAAAAACATTCAATCATGAAAACATGGTCTAGTTTACAACTTATAAGAGTAATAGGTCTCTTTTGACTCAGGCCTATAGAGGATACTAAAGAAAATTAGTCATGAATTGATGAGTTTAAGACTCCAAAACTCCATCCTTTCCATACCCTCAAACCTCATCATAAGCATTTTTGTTATTTGTGATAGAGACTATGAGATTTGATAGACTAGATGCCTTGGAAAACCTTAAAATCATTTTTTAATATGTTTAAAATATCCCCCTGTTCTTCATTTGTTATGTTCAGGGACAAAGGTCTTGAAAATAGTCATTGAGTGCTATAAGGGTTTTTTTACTCTTTATCTACCCATTTAACATATAAATCATGAATTTTAAGGTATACTTAACATTTTAGGACTTATAATAGAGTTTTAAATTGATTTAAACACTCCTATACATGCACTCCCAATCCTCTATTAGCATGACATGTAGGTGGTCTTTTTCATATAAGAAGCCAAGTTGAAATTACACATAAGGCTCAATGATTTAGATCCATTTATGAGTTATAATCATACTTAAAATATTTAAAATTTAATTATCACACTTAAAATTATCTGAAACAAGTATCAACACATCTCATTCAATATGTGAACTCCCTTCAAGGCACCTATACTTGAGTATTTTCATGGTAGACTTACTGTATATGTTGCTTGTAACTACAATTCAATGGAGATTGCTTTAGAAGAATGAGATATAGGAGGTAAATATAAATATATCAAATTTAAACCTATAAGAATGAAATATTTAAACCCCCTAAACTATTTTCAAAGCATTAAAATCATGGACATGGTGAGAACAAGCCTGTCATATAGAAAAAGTCTTTTCTTGCAATCTAAGCTACTTGGCTTATCAAATCACTTTAAAACATGAAAATAAACATGAATACCTTATGATGAGGAATTAAAAATCATTTTGTATCAACATTAGTAGCTATATTGTATGGAATCTCTCAAACAACATCAAAAACCATAGGGTGCATGAAGTAGCTAGCAAATTTGCACAATCAACTTGTTAGCAATGGTTCATAAATTATAGTTGATAAATTTATAAAATAAATATATTAAAATTAAGGTGTCTAATTGTATGACAATCTCCTAGAATCATTTTCTATGAAACATCTGGAGCTATCTATACTAAACAAAAACTAGCAAGTCACTTTTTCTTGTCAAGAAGGTTGAAAAGAGAGATGAATAGTTTTGAGCAATAAATGTTATTTTAAAATCATACCAAGAATGTAACTAATCATGGGGGAGTCTAAGAGTCAAATTTAAACCTTTTTTAAGTGGCACACTTCCCAAGGATGCCATACAAGTTCCAGACACTTTCTTCTATTTAAGAAAACTAACTTTTCTTCTAATGAACTTGTAACTTTCAGTTACCAATAGTGGATTAAGACTTATCAAGACATATTTCACGTGAAATCACCCATTTAGACTTCAAAATTCCAAATAAACTTTTATAACTCACTAAATTAACCCTTTTTGACCCCTAAAATGACCTAAAATGATAAATGGACATAAAAACTAATTGACCAAGGCTAATATAACATTAATTGACATCAATTAAACTATAATACACCTCATGACACTCATATTACACCCCATATAGACATATAAAATCAATTTTTTACCTATAGTTACCCTAATTTGAATAAAAAGTCAAATTTGGTTGATAAATTAGTGACTCATAGGGGTATTATTCCTGCTATACTAACTAGAACAATAACCTTATCAGTCCATTAAGCTTAGGAGTCATTTGAAGCTAAAACAAAAAAGAATACTTTGACCATTGACTAAAATTTTTTATCAAGACAAAAAATACTAATGACTACCTCAACCATATAAAGAAAAGGGCACACACAACAAGGAAAGCAAACACACACACACACATGTGCTCAAGGCACTTAGGGGAAATAAAGAAAATAATCTATTATATACAAATAACAATCAATCGTACCTCCCTCCTAGATTAAAGGGGAATTTTGAATCATAAACTTATTCATAAGATAGAACATGGTGCAAAGCATGTTTCTCTTTAGATTGAGTACTTATAGGATTAGACCTATTTCTTGGTACTTCAATGGCCATGCTCTCAAGCAAACCACCTTCAAATAGGTTTGCAATGTGAAATTATTCCTCTTGCATCCAAACATATTCAACCTTATCATGTGGATCCTCCATTATAACCTCAAATGATGATTCAAAAAGGCATACCTTATCGTCTTTCGTATTACTTTCAATAAGATTAGGCTTCCTCTCAGTTGAAAGCTCTTATAGATCATCAATGAGATTTTCAAATTGTATCCAATTTTGATCATTATTTTCCATGGAAACCTCTTCCTTCACCTTTTCATACACTTGATCCTCAACTTGGAAAAGTTATTCAAGATCTTGAAATAGATCCATTTATAGCTACCAATCATCCTTGTCAACCACTCCTTTAATTTTAGTATCACTAAGTGGCTTCATGGTAGTAGGTTCTTGACCAACATGAAGAACTTCATATTTCTGTCTAATTTAACACTCAAGTTTATGTTCATTAGATTCATCAATAGGCTCATCATTAACTATTAAATATTTTACAGAAGAAGAAACTTTAACCAGCTCATCAAAATCCTTGTATATGGAATTTAACTTCTACCATAAGTCTTCTTCCTCATTATCATCTTCAAGAGCTACTTCCTCTACCTTGGTCTCATGAGATTCTCTTAGGATTGCCACTTCTTGAGAGATGACTTGAAAGTGTTCTCTTTCCTTAATATCACATTTAAATTCATGCTTATGATGACCATATAGAACCTTTTGATCAGATTTAGAGTCTTCTTCAAGGGCTGTAAGGTTTTTCATCTCCTTCTCCTTCATGGTGATGCCAAGACTATGCATCTTTAAATCATGTGATCTAGCCCAGTGAGGCTGCCAAGGAGATAGGTTTTCTTCAAGAAATATTTCTCTTTATTTATCAAATAATTGATCATAATTTGGTTCCAATACCATAGGTCCATCAAATAAAAGGGTGATAGGGTAAGGACAAGATGAAATAGTTGGGGAAGGTAGCACATAAAACTCAAAATCAGATTTAGGGTGAAGTGTAGGAGGTTCTTCATGGACACACATCCTTCCAAATATAGAGACACCAGCTATTATATTGTCCTTTTTATTAAAAATGGGATTCCATATGGTGATTTATTTCTCATAATCACTCATGAAAGCCTCTTTATCAACCATGAATTAGTTTTTCTCTTCTTCACTTGCTTCTCTCAAAATAGGTTCCTCCTTGAGAAGGGGTGAGTTGTAAGGTTGATGGATGGGTTCATGTGAAGGATCTAGAACATGAGATGTAGTGGAAAGTGAATGAGTTGGATTTGGAGTGTGAAATGAATGATAAGGCTTATGGGTGGGTTTGAAAAAGAGGAAAGCACTAGTGTGCTCATATGGAAGTGAATTCTTGGGTTGATTGAAGAAGTAACATCTACATGAGTAGGAGTTTCACTTTACCAATTATATCCTTATGTATAATCCATGGAAAACATTGATTTCATATGAAAAGACTCATAATAATACCTTAGAGGCTGATAGGTATTATGATATAAGAGATAGGGATCATGTTGAGGCTGATAAAGAGGTGTTTCTTGCTAGGCATTCTCATAGGATTGTCTAACAACATGGTGTCTATATAGAGAAGGAAATGAAGGAATATAGGACTGACATGGCTCATAGGGATGTTGAGGGATAAAATGTGCTTCATAGAAAGGCTGATTTTAGGATTTATATACTTCATGACAATGTTGATTATAGTTACACCAAGGCTCATTAAGAACTTATTCATACTGATGGGGAATGACAGAAGCTTGGAAGGTTTCACCAACTTGTTGAGAACAAAACTCAAAACCAAATTCAGCCATGAGACTTCATTTAATTTAAGGATAAAAAGATAAATGTTACCAACAATATTTAAATGATAACCTAGTTTTATTTACCAGTTGATACAACTTTGATATTTCCATTGATGTTTTGATAGATGCCTTCAAACGCTAATTGTTGAGAGATAACACCAAAAATCTCTCAACCTCTTGGACTAAGAGTCCCACTAGGCATGCCAAAAACTATTTTCACTTTGATTTTTACCCTTTTATGAGATGAAAATATCTCCCCATCTGAGTGATGCAATGGAATCACCTCTAGGCTTGTGGGTATCCTAGGGAATGAGGTGAATCTCTAGATAGGGATAGTTCCCTTGATGTACCACTTTGGATTGTAACTAATACTAAATTTGGGGGGTGAAAAGGAAGAGATAAAAATGAAAAGAAAACTAATCTAAGGTATTTTATAAAACAACTAATATTATGAAATCCAACCATATGCATGTTACACTTGATATCAAAGGATAAAATAAACATACACTTCTCCAATCTTCATCTTCTCACATCAATGTTACATTGTGAGGTTATGGATGAATGTGCAAAGCTAGGAGGACTATAAAAGATGCCTATGAGGAAACTAATTAATATAATAAATCACTTAAACCATGAAAATATCTTGGAATACTTCACATTCCCTACAAGAAGAGGCTATGAATAGGTGAAAGAATGGAACAACATCCTAAGGAATCCATAGTTTTCACTAAGCAAGATTTATAATCCAATTAAACACACTAAAATAGTCTTAAATTAGGTAAAAATAAGTAGTATTATTTATAAAAAATTATAAATTTTATCAAGTCTTCACCATACTCAGGTGGAGTATCCCATATAATGAAAAAATGGCTAGTTCTTATAGAACTTGAGAGAGAGAGAGAGAAGAGAGAAGTCTAAAGGTCACAAGAACAATTTTTAAGCTGAGAATATCAGTTATTTTTACATGATAAGATAATTTTGGATGAAACATTAAATTTTAGGAGAAATAAACTCCAATCCAAGTCATACACCTCATGAAAATTGGCAAGAAACTCCTCATTCTAGCTCAGAAAAATTGCCTACATGATTGTCCTTATTTTTAAAGCCTCATAACTAATTAGTATAAAGTATAATTATTTTAATGAAGTTTAATTACATCATAAATGACTCTCCATGAATTATTTTCAATCTTGGTCCACTAGAATCAACTATAGAGAAGAAATCATCATCTATTGACCAAAAAATTGCTCTTCCATGCACCCTACACACTTGGACTCAAAATTAGCATCAATTTATCATGAAAATAAATGGTAGGAAGTGTAGACACTAAGATCGTGTCGACTCCCCTGGTCATCCTTCATTATGTTCTCCCTCGCCTATTTAACCCCTGTCAACCACTTTCCCACTAGCCTTGACCCTCGCAGCATGTCAAAATGAGTAGAAGGCTAAAGTTAGTCTTTGCCCCCATTCTGCATCTGCCGACCACGGTCACCACCTGATCGACGTGGCCGACGTCGGTCACTTATCGGCCGACGTCGGCAGTTCTGCTGACATCGGTTCTCCTTAGCACTGCGTTCTCAACCCGAACGTAGAAACCGTTATCCATTATCAGTTACCATTCGGTTCCCAATCGGTTTCCCAATTGGTTATCAAACCGTCCCTCGAACCGTCCCTGGCCTTCATCAACAAAACCATTCAAAATCTCTGATGAATCGAATCCTGAACTCAGACATTCACAGACTCTTGCAATCAATTCTGGCGATCAACCAACTCCAACACTCAACTAATCTGCATTCGCTTCGATCAACTTCTGACAGAGCATCGACAACTTCAACAACGTCAATCATGTCTTCGCACTGTGATAGGTAAGTATCTTCCTCTGTTTATTTTTATTTCCTTTTGGTTATTACTTGCTTGTTATTTCTATCATTTTGGATCTTCAGACTATAGACCCGAGCCCTGAGTTCTTTCTTTACACTTCTGCCCACTATCCCCTAGCTACACTGTAACTCTGTCCAGACTCGACCAAAACCCCCAGACCCTGTCTAGACTCGACCTTACCCTGACCAGAACTCTGTCCAGAACCTGTCAAAACCCTGTCCAGACCTGTCCAAAACCCTGTCCAAACTCTGTCCTGATTCTACCAAACCTGTCCCGACTCACCCAGACTCTGTCCAGAATCTGCCCCGACCGACGCCGGGCGTTACCTCGACCGACGCCGACACCTTAACCGACATCGACACATTCCCCTGACCGACGCTGGCACAGAAACCGACTCTGGTGACTGCGCAGAACAGTGCTGCATATCAGGTATGCATTTTATTTTTTGTCTTTTATTTCTGTCATTTTATCTTTCATTATCTACTTTCGTCAAATATTCTGCTTTTTTACTAGTGGGTTGATATCCTTCTAGGAAGTCTTCATACTTCCAAGATCAGGCGTTTGCTTGACAACCCACCATATCCTCGTCTAACATTTTTCTCGTGTTTTCAGTCTCTTTTTCTTCGCAGGTGTCATTCCTCCATAGCCAAAGAGGAGTACCTTCCAACGTCTGATTTCGGTGCGCACGAATATAATTAGGTATCATCTAACCTTGACCACTTTTCAGTTTCTTGTTCTTCTTTGAATGTAGAAAGCACTTTTGCATAGAAACATTCTAGCACGCCCGGTGGGACCCTAGGTTCTTCCATGGGTTCCTTTTTCTTTTCGTTCATATAGGCGCATTAGGTTTCTTCCTTTTCACCTCCTTTCGTCTCTTCTTATTGACACTATAAGCAGGACTAAAAAGAACATTTCTTTCCTTTCTTGCATTTTTAGACTAGTCCAAAATTCATGCTCTTCGACTCTTTCTCCATTCGTCTTCATACGAACAAAACATTTCGACTTGGACATTAAAACACTCTGCACTGCATTTCTGCTTGTGCTTGCATTCTTAGACCACACATAGTAATTAACGAACGCATATTGAATTAATCTAGATCACTTGATGTTACACGACCAAACCACTTGCACAACATAAACATTTTAACTTACCTGAGACAAGGCCCGACTGGGATTTCATCCCCCAGCAGATACCTTACCCATCTTGGTGATCTTACTTGGATTTCATCACCAAGGGGAAAGCCCACTCTGTTCTCTGGCAGAGTCTAAACTATAGGGGAAGTATATTTTGGCTAAGAGGGCCCAGTTTATCACTGGACTCGTGAAGTGAGGGGAGCTTGCTCCTTAGCACCAGGCCTTGTACGAAACCTAACACAGACTTCTTGAGCACCATAACTAACCTGAAACCATCCATAGACTACTTATTCAAGGACCCGACTCAAAGCCAATCTTCCTCTACACACTTTCTAAGGCATAAGCCACTACAATCCTAAAAATTCACTCTTAGGGTTTTAGGATTTGCTTGTTGTCTTCATATTTTTAGTTCTTATCTGCTTGTTTGAGCATGTGAGGATGTTCTTTCTTGCCTTGTATGGTTTTGACACGTAGTCAAACCAAGGGTCTTCTTGACCTCGCTAGCCATCAACCACTTTTGTCCACTCCGTCTGTATCTAGTCCTATAATGGAGTTCCACTCAGAAACTGAAAGAACTCCTACAAGACCATCCCCGACCCATACGCCTATCATCCCAGAAGGGGATTAAGATTTTGCACGATTCTTGGACCTCAACATCAAAGCCTTACAATACTATCTCGTGAATAGCCGAATGCGAGACCCCTCGAGTAATCCAATCTACGGAATGCCGACCTCTCTTCTCAAAACTACGGTCATATCAACAACGTCCGTAATTCAACCTTTAGACACCCAGGCTATTGCTTCGACCAACGACCAGCCTTTGACCAACCATCTGAGTGTGGCCTCTCCCTCTATCATGGGGCCCACTTCCACTGGGGTTTCGGCCCCCCATCAACTTCAGTCCACTCAACCACTTTCTACCCCCTTTCAGAATCTAGTCATTTCTATTCCGCCTACCCTTGCTCCTATCAACACTAGGGTGGCTACCTATCCATTAGCCCATGTTACCACTAACCAACCTCCCATCGCAACATCAAACTTAGCCATGCCTTCTACCCAACCATCTTTTGTCCCCTCTTTTATCCCTACGACTAGTCATCCGTACATTGCGCCCTTACTGGTACAACTGACTACGCTGTACACCTCTTCTAGCCTCATTCAAGCGCATTACAATCTAGGGGGTGCTCCACCCGTCAATCCATCAGTAGATATCATCAAAATGCTGATGGATAAAATGTCCAGCCTAGAGACCTCCATTTCCAGCTCATGCAATACTCTGTCATATGAACAAATTTGCAACGAGCCTATCCATCCTTTCGTCCCGATCCGACCATATCCTAGCCAGTGGGAACTTCCTAAGTTTTCTCATTTTCAAAGCAAGGAAGACCCACAACAACACTTACAGGCATTCAGACATGCCTGTTACCTTATCGCCCACGATGATGCGTTGCTTTTACGCACATTCCCTATGTCTCTTTTAGGTGCTACGCTTGATTGGTACAGCTCCCTTGCCAGCCATTCCCTCTTCACATTCACTCAGCTGGCCCAGCTCTTCCTTGACCACTTCTCCATCAACATTACTAAGAAGGTCTCAATCACAGACCTCTATTCCATCCGCCAATTCGAGGATGAATCCATTGTGGATTTTGTTGCTCACTGGAGGGGCCTTATCAATCAACTTTCCTTTTCTTTACCCCAACCTAAGCTTATTGAACTATTTTCCCAAGCCTGCGCCAGACATATTTCTTCCACCTTGAGGGTTCAGACCTTCCGCACTTTTGATGAAGCCTTCACGATGGCCCGTAAACTTGAGTTATGTGCCGTCGAGGAGAATAAAGTCAAGTTGCGGAGCAAGAATCCCCACTCCAAGACTAATGACCCCTCTTCTAAGCCTTCATCATCCAATCCTAAATCTAAAGCTTCAACAAATGCTGTGGTCGTTAGATCTTCCTCCTCTTCACCTTCAACTAATCAGCCTGAGCCATCCATGTCTCAGAGCGCCACTCGCCAATTCTAGCAGAGATACATACAGTGACAGTATACTCCACTTGGAGAATCATACATGTCTGTGCTGGAAAAACTCGTCAAACAAGGGGTCCTCAATCTCCCTCAGATCTGACCACCACCACAATTTGATCCCTCATGTGCCATCCCTACGTGGTATAGGGAAAATGATTTCTGTAACTACCACCATGTTAAAGGACATGACACGGGCAACTGTAAAAACCTTAAAAACATCATCCAAGATATGCTTGAAAAGGGTGACCTCATCCTCGACAATCCTAATGCACCACCTAATCAAAGCATCGACATCTTCAAACAACCATTCCCCAATCATCCACCAACTCAAAACAATGTCCAGACCTTGACTGACAACATTCACGAACACAATATACAAACAGTCAATACGGTCTCACCCTTCATCTCCGACTAGACTCTTTCACAACCTCAAGAGGTAAGTCCACCTATCAGTCCATCACATATGGACGAACCTCTTTCCCCGGTTAGTTCTCCGTCAACCTCTCTCATCTTGGAGGACGCCTCGACCTTACCAGCACTGCCAGTTTCACCAATCTCCTTCCTACTGCCCATGGAGGACCTAACCCTTCCTACTCCTCAACCACAAGTGGAGGGCACCATCATCCCTGCTCTTTACCCACTTGAGGAGCCTCATTCTCCAGTTTCTTCTCCACCCAGGGAAGAACTTGCCTCTCCTTCGTCTCCAACCATAGACGAACCTATCACTACTCCATCATGCCCTGGGTCTGAGACCGCTACATCAGTCTCATCTTCAACCCCACAACCGTCCACATCTTCTCAAGATCCCAGACCTCATCTCATATCTTCTCAGCCATTTTCCCGACTAGTGGAGAAACTCGAACTCCTCCCTTCAAGGAAAGTGGAGCATCGGGGATTGTGGGAGCATCTCACAGCTCTTCAACATGCCCGTGCCCTCTCGTCTCATGCAGCCAATCCTCCTATGGAAAAATCCCCCAAGACCCTTAACAAAAACTAGATTCCCATTTCTAAACCTCAACCGACCCCATCAAAACCAAAACCAACATCTACCCCATCTAAACCTATCAAATCACTTGGCATTCGCCCTATCTCCAACCTCACTCATCCGCAAGTAAAGGTGGACCTAGACCAGACCCCGATCAATAGTAGTCTTCAACCCAAGTCACAGAAGACTGCCAAACCACAGAGGCGAATGCCTCCTCCTCCATCATCATTGCCCTCCATTTTGGGCCCCCATCCTTCGACCCCGACCAAAGTCCTTCCCACTCTGACCTTCAATCAAAACCAGTTGCCTCCTTTACTTCCTTTGCCTACCGCTAGCCTACCCTCTTCCAAAAAGGTGATGCCTCTCATGAAGAAAGTACCGTCTCTGCCTATCACCGCACCATCAACCCAAAAGGTGGTACGAAAGCCTCCTCCGACTCCGCCCAAGCAAAAGTCACCAGTATTGCATACATCGATGAGCACAAACCCTTTAGTGGGTTCATACTCTTTGATCTTGCATCGACTTTTGTAGACTTCTAGCATAACCCTTCCACCCATCAAGCCTTTCCAACCTCTCAGATCTAAGCCCTCCTGGTTCGACGACATGAAGATTTGTCAATATCATCATATGCCAGGACACGATACCAAGACTTGCTGTGCCCTCAAGACCGTCATTCGCCGCTATCTAGAGAAAGACACTCTTCTCTTTGAGGATACTCTCGACTGACCCCTGACTCCTTCTCATAACCCTCCAACCTCTTCAAACCCATCAACATCTCATCAGTAGACCACGACTCCTCCATCTCCTTCACCTCATATCTTCGAAATCAATGCCATTCACATAACCACCAGGTCACAAAAGGACAAGGCTAAGGAAAAAGCCGCCATTCCTTGGACCTACCCTTTCGTCCAGCCACCTCAACTGCCTAAGCCAAAGATTTCTATCCTTGGCGCACCTCAACCCTCCTCTTCTTCTTCTTCTTCCAGACCAATCCATAACTCCATGCTGAAACAACTTCACCAGATGCCCATGAAGATGTCCCTTTATGACCTCATTCAAACCTCACCTCAACATTGTCAAGCCCTCATCAGAGCCCTAAAGGCAGTGGAGGTCTAACTCGAAGACCCCCAGCCACTTGCTGCCCTTGTCCATTCTTTAGCCCCCGTTGCCTCCATTACATTCAGGGATTCTAAGATTCCCACATCTAACACAGAAGATCAGGATGCCACCCTCTTCATCACTACCTACATTGATAAGACACGCATTAAATGCGTTATGATCGATGGAGGTGCCAGCATCAATATTATCTCCACCCATGCCTTTGAACAGTTGGCCCTTCCCAAGAATTGCATCTCCAAAACTGACATGATCTTGTGCTCCTTTAAATGACACCACTGTCACAACCATTGGCACAGTCATCCTTCACATCCACGTTGGTCCACGTACAGTCTCGAAGCTCTTCTATATCATCGAAGGAGAGTTTCAATACAACATCTTGCTAGGCCGACCCTGGATTCACGCCATGGCCTGTGTCCCCTCCACCCTGCACCGTTGTGTGAAATTTGAGCATGACGGGCAAGTCCATATCATTCCTACTAACCCTTCACCCTTCAAAACCTATAACACCACGTACCATCCTAATGACGTCCTCATCCCTATCAAGCCATCAATCCCGACATCGCCTCCATCCGCAGAAGCTTCGACCAGTTCTCAACAGACAGTCGCCCTCACACCTCCCCTTCAAGCGAAAACCACAGACCCTATGGAAGACATCTTCCAAAGACTTTCATTAGGGGAGTATCGCTTGCTGGCCTTAGACATGTTACAAACTCCACAAGAGTATGGACACCTTCATCACAGTCCTAGCTACGACCATCGGATTGGGATGATCATACCTTATGGTCCCCTCACCTCTGAACCAACCTTGTCTACGGGGGCTCAATCAAGCTCCTACTGATTGCAATCCTCTTCCTTCACCTCAACCTTTCACATCAGACTTCTCGTTTCTTGGCAACCCCTCCTTTGCACATACTTACCTTTATAGGTGTGCATGGAAGGGTTTTGGTTTCAGACGTTATGAGCAAGGCTCCCATCAGCCCATCAAACCACTCAATGATGACGATGCCAAGAAACGGTATGGTCTGGGATATCATGACCCCACTTAGACCCCTGCAGACCTTTGTCCCAAACCAACCCTTGACCAATCTCTTCTAGGATCACCCGTCCCTCCTCCTTCACCTACGAAGTCGGTGGTTTCCATCCCTCCTAGTTTTTTTCCATAAAAACCATCTGTGTGGAACCCTTGACTTATCAGCTCAATGGGGTGTCTAGATCTTTCCCTCTCATTTTTCCTAGCATGGTAGAAGATGAGTCAGCGACCATTCACACTATCCACTGCGTTGATGATGATGCCATTCTTTCCTACATGGGCACCGACGAGTCTTTCATTCAGTGATCTCTCCCTTCTGAGACCCAAGTTATGTTAAATGAATCAACCATTGACATTAACCTCACTTCTTCCGATGTTCCCCATGTCTTAAAGATTGGTCAATATTTAGATGCTCAAGAGCAGCTTGCCTACACCCAGTTCCTCTCAGACCATAGTAAGGCCTTTGCCTGGACCTACCGTGACATGCCTAGCATTGACCCCACCATCACTACCCATAACATTATCACCAAACCAGAGGCTAAGCCTGTTAGGCAAAAGCTTCGAAAGATGCATCCTCGCATTGCCCTCCTCGTCAAAGAGAAGCTTCAGTGCCTCTTTTTTGTCTCCTTCATCCAACCCATCGAATATCCACAGTGGGTCTCTAACATCATCCCAATCACTAAAGCAACTGGGGGGATCGGAATCTGCATAGACTATCGCGACCTCAACCTAGCCTGTCCCAAAGATGATTTTCCTCTTCCTAACATTGACCAGCTTGTTGATCTCACGGCCAGCCATGAGATGCTATCTCTTATGGATGGGTTTTCAAGATATAATCAAATCTTGATTGCTCTGAAAGATCAACATAAGACCACTTTCATTACCCCATGGGGGAATTTCTGCTATCGAGTCATGCCTTTCGGCTTGAAAAACACAAGCGCCACTTATCAGTGTGCCATGACCTACATTTTCCATGATCTCCTCCATAAAATTATGGAGGACTATGTGAATGACCTGCTCGGCAAGTCCAAGCTTCGTCGTGACCATTTGACCATTCTCAAAATCATCTTCTCTCACCTTCTTCAATACCATGTTCGCCTTAACCCCAAGAAATGTGTCTTTGGGGTCCTCTCCGGTAAGCTTCTCAGCTTTATCATTTCTTTCTGTGGCATCGAGATAGATCCCGCCAAGATCCGCGCTATCCTTGAAATGCTGCCTCCGACCAATCTCAAGCAGCTTTGCAGTCTATAAGGGAAGCTCCAGTCCATTCACCATTTCATCTTGTAGCTTTTTGACTGCTGCCAACCTTTTCATCATCTCCTTGAGAAGGATGTCTCTTTTACATGGGATAAGGACTGTTAAGAGGCTTTTGAGGCCCTCAAATGCTATTTGGTCTCTCCACCAGTCCTCATTCCACCTAAAGATGATTAACCCTTCTACCTTTACATCTCTGTCACCAGCCATTCGTTAGGTGCCATGATCGCGCACTGAGACGAGCATCACCGTGAGCAAGCAGTCTACTATATCAGTCGAACACTGGTCAACTATGAAACTTGGTATACTCATACTGAGAAACTCGATTTGGCGTTAGTCTTTGCTACTACCAAGCTCCGCCACTATCTTCTTAATCATAAAACCTTTGTCATCACCCACACTGACCCTCTTAAGTTTATGCACTCCAAGCCATATCAACATCAACGTATGGCTCGGTGGCTCATGCTGCTTGCTAAATTCAACCTTGAATTCATCCAATAGAAATCTATCAAAGGACAAACCATTGCTGATCAATTGGTAGATGCCCCTCTTCCTAATAATCAACCTTCACAGTGCGAGTTCCCTGACAAGTCTATCACCGCGCTTTCCACCGATGACGCTATCTACCAAATGACCATGTTTTTTGACAGCTCTAAATGTCAAATTGGTGGGGGTGCGGGAGTCATTCTCATCCCACTCAACGATGAGCCCATGCCTTTGTCTTTCAAGATCGACTTTAATTGTACCAATAATATGGCTAAATATGAGGCCTTAATTTTGGGACTTCAGATCGCCCTTTCTCTCAGTATCATGTCTATCAACATCTTCGGCGACTCGCAGCTCGTCGTTAATCAGGTCAACGATTCATACCTCTATAAAAATGAAATTTTGCAAAGGTACAGAAATAATGCTGACATTCTCCTTGCATCTTTCGACCATTACCTCCTGCAGACTGTTCCTCGATCCATGAATAAGTTTGCCGACACCATGGCTTCTCTTGCTTCGCATATCCTGTCTTCATCATCATCATCTCGACTTTTTGTCATGGTGCATCATGTACCATTGCCTTCATACATCTCTCCTCACATCAATTATATCAACACTGTCAATTCTAGTCCACGAGATGATTGGTATAAGCAACTTGTGGACTACTTGTCTTTTTTCGTCATTACTTCCAACCTCTCTAGCAATGCACGACGAGCTTTTATCAAGCGTACCACTCGTTATACCATGCTAGGGGGTCTTCTTTATAAGCGAGGCTTCAACAGCCTCCTTCTTCGTTGTCTCACCTCCACTGAAACATCTTAGTCCATTAAGCAAGTTCATGATGGGATTTGTGGCAGACATTTCAGTGGGAACTCGGTTGCCAAGCGCATCCTTCGTCTGGGCTATTATTGGCCCACCCTTCATCAAGACTGTAGTGATTATGTTCGGCATTGCATCAAGTGTCAGCAGCACTCTAACTTGCTTCATCTTCCTAGTCACGCCTTACAAGTTGCTCAAGATTTCTGGCCTTTTTCTCAGTGGGGCTTAGATCTCATCAGTGAGATTAACCCTCACTCGTCTCTTCGTCATCAGTCCATCATCATTGCCACCGAGTATTTCACCAAGTGGGTGGAAGCCATTCCTCTCATCTCCACAAAAGTCAACAAAATTGTCGACTTCATCAGCAGCCACATCATCTGCCGCTTCGGTGTCCCTCACAAGATCATCACCGACAATGGCAAGTCCTTCAAAAACAAGACTGTCCAAAAACTCTGCGACTCATTTGGCATACAACTCAGTTTCTCTTCGCCTTACTACCCACAAGCAAATGGGCAGGCCGAGGCTTCCAACAAAATCTTGGACTAAAATTCTCATGAAGGTGGTCGATGACACTGGAAGGGATTGGCACATTCACATTCCCTTCACTTTGTGGGCCTATCGCACTAGCATTCAAACCTCCACGGGTGCTACCCATTTTTCTCTCATGTATGGAACAGAGGTTGTCCTACCTCTCAAAGTATAAATATCGTCTCTCTGCATCTCTCTTCATGACATTCTTTCCAACGATGACTTTCGTCAAGATCGCTTAGCTCAACTTGAGTTACTCGACGAACACCGTCTTGCTGCCCTCAACCATCTCCATGTCTATCAACATCGTATCAAGCAAGCCTATGACAAAAATTTGTGAGAATGAGATTTCAATATCAGAGACCTTGTCCTCAAAGAGAATCAGCACATGACCAATATGGAGCGAAGTAAAAGAGGCAAGTTTGCCCTTAATTGGCTCAGACCTTTTATTATCATGCACAAGTATGGATCAGGGACGTATCATTTGTCTTCTCTCGATGGATGACCAGAACCTGAGCCTCTTAATGCATTACATCTGCGACCATTCTACTATTAGTCGAGTACTCGTCCACTTGACATTTATCTTGAGCTCGTCCCTTGAGCAATCCCCGTCCTCTTAGTCCTCATTCCTTTCAACCCTACTCCCCTTTAACAAATCCTATATACCCCCTTTATACAGTATGGATGCTTTGTCCTAATAAAAGGGAGTCCTTGACCTTCTATAGTCCTATCCATCACTCACATTTCTATCAAAAATAAATCAAGATGTCAACATATCCAAGGTCACAAAATCAAATCAAAAAGCAGACTGCTCCCTCGAAGGACAGTTGTACTATCATTGTTGTAGCTAATAGACTGCTCCCTCGAAGGACAGCTATTCAAAGCCCTTATATATAAAGCAAAAAAAATATAGACCACTCCCTCGAAGGATGGCTATGACTAACTCTTGCTACAAACAACAATCTTTTTCTGAAGCTTCCCGCATTGATCAGCTTCACACATGACCACCAAACAAATGACATCTCTGTAGACTTCCCGCATCGATCAGTCTACACACAAAAAAAAAATGAGTCATGGACTTGGCTTGTAGTTGTCTCAGAGTCTCTTATAAAAAGGGGCAAAGTTATCTCTGCTCTTAAAACGGGTTACCCTATCCTCCTCTCCTATCGCCTACTCAAGGGACTTCGAGCTCACTTAATGTCAAGTGATTCGATTACCTCTCTAACACTACATATGGTCAACGACGTCATGCATGAACGGGGCTCTTGGTTCTAATAACCCCTATCTATGCTATTTTTCTGGTCCTTATCAATGAAAGAGCAATATGCCTTTCACTTTTTCTTCACTTTGGTCACGTTCAACTTCATCACTTGTCAAACCTAGCCAACCCAACATTTTCAGACCTGTCACATCATCATTGTCCATTTCACATAGTTTCTATGGACACCAATACACATGGGAACTACCGACCAGACGCAATTTATGTTAAGCATAAACCAATACTTGCTGAAGCATAAATAGACCTCAATTAATTTTTAGCATACATCCATCGTGACTATGGACAATTGCCAGGGATGAAATACCACATCACCAATGTTACAAAATACACCATTTGGATAAAGGCTGTGACATCTTTTTCTCCTCATCATTTCAACATTTGACCACATCCAATCATCGACCATTTTGCCTTTTAGTCTAAACTAGATTGGTCTGAGGCCCTACGATCGGGGCTATGTAGGCAGCACTCAGATGATACGATGTCTTCTGGGGTTAGCTCGACCACCCTCATTTATTCGTCTCTCTGATGGAAAAACCTTCTTTCCTCTTCTTGACCATGACCTTGACCTCATCCAAAACCAATCCTCAACCTTGACCTTGACCAAAACCAATCCATAACCTTGCCTTTGACCACGACTAATCGATTCCTTTGACCATTCCTCCCTTTTCGAGAGAACTACATTGGCCTGAGGCCCTTTACACAAGGGCTATGTAGGTAGCACTCAGATGATACGACGTCTTTTGGGGTTAGCTCGACCACCCTCATTTGTTCATCTCTCTGATGGACAAACCTTCTTTCCTCTTCTTGACCATGACCTTGACCTCATCCAAAACCAATCCTCAACCTTGACCTTAACCAAAACCAATCCATAACTTGCCTTCGACCACGACCAATCGATTCCTTTGACCATTCCTCCCTTTTCAAGAGAAATACATTGGCCTGAGGCCCTTCACACAAGGGCTATGTAGGCAGCACTCAGTTGACATGGCATCTTCTGGGGTTAGCTCGGCCACATCCTTTCGTCCATCCATCCACCTTGACCAATGACCATTGGAGATCATGCCTATCTCCTTCGACCTTCGACCACTTCTAAGACAATGTTGTCTAGGTTGTTTTTGCATGTATGCTACCCCATGATTAGTTAGCAAAATTGTGCACAGACTATTTTTGGACCCTCACAAGTATAGGATCGAAATCCGGTTGATCCGCACTACTTGTGACTTTTTCATGTTTCTAGGAGCACTTCCTGCGCCCGAGATACCTAGAACACGACGACCATTTGGAGCTTGAACTTAGATTGAGTGACCCGATCAGTAGACGACTAAATGTTAGGGCCCGGTTATTTCAATTTTGGCACTCCTCGACCCTCGACATGCGACAATTTGACCCGACCATCTCGTGACGTGGTATGCGCGCAATCACGATTTTTTTTTTTTTTTGCAGCGTTCATCCTCACCCCTTTTCCCCTTTTTTATCCACTCTTTGTCAAATCAGCACCCAATTCCCGGTTCCCTTCCCTCGACTCCTGCTTTGAGGGGGAATACCTCATCCATAATCGGGGCAATCCATCTTTCTATTTTTGTCTTGCAGTTCACTTGAACAACCAACAAGATGAAATCAAACTTATCCGCACCTGGGGTACTCAACTCCTGTTTTTGTCTTGCAGTTCATACAGAACAACCAACAAGACAAAAAGGGGTAAATGTAGACACTAAAATCATGTCAACTCCCCTGGTCATCCTTCATTTTGTTCTCCCTCACCTATTTAACCCCTGTCAACCACTTTCCCACTAGCCTTGACCCTCGCAGCATGTCAAAATGAGTAGAAGGCTAAAGTTAGTCTTTGCCCCCATTCTGCATCTACCGACCACGGTCACCACCCGACCGACGTGGCCGACATCAGTCACTTATCGGCCGATGTCGGTGGTTTTGCCGACGTCAGTTCTCCTTAGCACTGCATTCTCAACCCGAACATAGAAACCGTTATCCGTTATTAGTTACCATTTGGTTCCCAATCAATTTCCTGATCAGTTATCAAATCGTCCCTCGAATCATCCCTGGCCTTCATCAGCAAAACCATTAGAAATCTCTGATGAATCGAATCCTAAACTCAGACATTCACAGACTCTTGCAATCAATTCTGGTGATCAACCAACTCCAACACTCAACCAATCTGCATTCGCTTCGATCAACTTCTGATAGAGCATCGACAACTTCAACAACGTCAATCATGTCTTCGCACTGTGATAGGTAAGTATCTTCCTCTGTTTATTTTTATTTCCTTTTGGTTATTACTTGCTTGTTATTTCTATCATTCTGGATCTTCAGACTATAGACCCGAGCCCTGAGTTCTTTCTTTACACTTCTGCCCACTATCCCCTAGCTACACTGTAACTCTGTCCAGACTCGACCAAAACCCCCAGACCCTGTCTAGACTTGACCTTACCCTGACCAGAACTCTGTCCAAAACCTATCAAAACCCTGTCCAGACCTATCCAAAACCCTGTCCAAACTCTGTCCCGATTCTACCAAACCTGTCCCGACTCACCCAGACTCTGTCCAGAATCTGCCCCGACCGACGCCGGGCGTTACCTCGACCGACGCTGGCACCTTAACCGACGTCGACACATTCCCCTGACCGACGCTGGCACAGAAACAGACTCCGGTGACTGCGCAGAACAGTGCTGCATATCAGGTATGCATTTTATTTTTTGTCTTTTATTTTTGTCATTTTATCTTTCATTATCTACTTTCGTCAAATATTCTGCTTTTTTACTAGTGGGTTGATATCCTTCTAGGAAGTCTTCATACTTCCAAGATCAAGCGTTTTCTTGACAACCCACCATATCCTCGTCTAACATTTTTCTCATGTTTTCAGTCTCTTTTTCTTCGCAGGTGTCATTCCTCCACAGCCAAAGAGGAGTACCTTCCAACGTCTGATTTCGGTGCGCATGACTACAATTAGGTATCATCTAACCTTGACCACTTTTCAGTTTCTTGTTCTTCTTTGAATGTAGAAAGCACTTTTGCATAGAAACATTCTAGCACGCCCGGTGGGACCCTAGGTTCTTCCATGGGTTCCTTTTTCTTTTTGTTCATATAGGCGCATTAGGTTTCTTCCTTTTCACCTCCTTTCGTCTCTTCTTATTGACACTATAAGTAGGACTAAAAAGAACATTTCTTTCCTTTCTTGCATTTTTAGACTAGTCCAAAATTCATGCTCTTCGACTCTTTCTCCATTCGTCTTCATACGAACAAAACATTTTGACTTGGACATTAAAACACTCTGCACTACATTTCTGCTTGTGCTTGCATTCTTAGACCACACATAGTAATTAACGAACGCATATTGAATTAATCTAGATCACTTGATGTTACACGACCAAACCACTTGCACAACATAAACATTTTAACTTACCTGAGACAAGGCCCGACTGGGATTTCATCCCCCAGCAGATACCTTACCCATCTTGGTGATCTTACTTGGATTTCATCACCAAGGGGAAAGCCCACTCTGTTCTCTGGCAGAGTCTAAACTATAGGGGAAGTATATTTTGGCTAAGAGGGCCCAGTTTATCACTGGACTCGTGAAGTGAGGGGAGCTTGCTCCTTAGCACTAGGCCTTGTACGAAACCTAACACAGACTTCTTGAGCACCATAACTAACCTGAAACCATCCATAGACTGCTTATTCAAGGACCCGACTCAAAGCCAATCTTCCTCTACACACTTTCTAAGGCATAAGCCACTACAATCCTAAAAATTCACTCTTAGGGTTTTAGGATTTGCTTGTTGTCTTCATATTTTTAGTTCTTATCTGCTTGTTTGAGCATGTGAGGACGTTCTTTCTTGCCTTGTATGGTTTTGACACGTAGTCAAACCAAGGCTCTTCTTGACCTCACTAGCCATCAACCACTTTTGTCCACTCCGTCTGTATCTAGTCCTATAATGGAGTTCCACTCAGAAACTGAAAGAACTCCTACAGGACCATCCCCGACCCAGACGCCTATCATCCCAGAAGGGGATTAAGATTTTGCACGATTCTTGGACCTCAACATCAAAGCCTTACAACACTATCTCGCGAATAGCCGAATGCGAGACCCCTCGAGTAATCCAATCTACAGAATGCTGACCTCTCTTCTCAAACAACTTCAACAACGTCAATCATGTCTTCGCACTGTGATAGGTAAGTATCTTCCTCTGTTTATTTTTATTTCCTTTTGGTTATTACTTGCTTGTTATTTCTATCATTCTGGATCTTTAGACTATAGACCCGAGCCCTGAGTTCTTTCTTTACACTTCTGCCCACTATCCCCTGGCTACACTGTAACTCTGTCCAGACTCGACCAAAACCCCCAGACCCTATCTAGACTCGACCTTACCCTGACCAAAACTTTGTCCAGAACCTGTCAAAACCTTGTCCAGACCTATTCAAAACCCTGTCCAAACTCTGTCCCGATTCTACCAAACCTGTCTCGACTCGCCCAGACTCTGTCCAGAATCTGCCCCGACCAACGCCGGGCGTTACCTCGACCGACACCGACACCTTAACCGACGTCGACACATTCCCCTGACCGACGCTGGCACAAAAACTGACTCTAGTGACTGCGTAGAATAGTGCTGCATATTAGGTATGCATTTTATTTTCTGTCTTTTATTTTTGTCATTTTATCTTTCATTATCTACTTTCGTCAAATATTCTACTTTTTTACTAGTGGGTTGATATCCTTCTAGGAAGTCTTCATACTTTCAGGATCAGGCGTTTGCTTGACAACCCACCATATCCTCATCTAACATTTTTCTCATGTTTTCAGTCTCTTTTTCTTCACAGGTGTCATTCCTCCATAGCCAAAGAGGAGTACCTTCCAACGTCTGATTTCGGCGCGCACGACTACAATCAGGTATCATCTAACCTTGACCACTTTTCAGTTTCTTGTTCTTCTTTAAATGTAGAAAGCACTTTTGCATAGAAATAGGAAGTTAATGATACATTTAAAGACCTTAAATTTCATTATAATCATCAAGGACACCTTAAAAGGCCATCCACTTGATGTTTTCCCACTTTTCCCTAGCTTGTCCACTAGGCCAATTTTGACTAGCTAAGTTGAAGCACCTAGTTTGGACACTTAGAAGTTTTTTAAAGGAATGAGAGTAATATTGGTAGTTATATTAATTCATAATATTTCCATACATGTGTTTTTCATCTCTTGAAACCTCATAAAACCTAAAAAACACATAAAATAATGAGAAAAACCCTATTTTTGCCCCCATCCATACAAGTCTATATATCTAGTTAGAATCTAAAGTATATTTAAGGAGTAATTTAAAATGTCCAATATCTATTCAAACATTTCCATTATATTTTGTCTCCAAATCCATTTTCCCAATTAGGTCTCTATAAGGGTTAATAAAGGTTTTAGGCCTGTCTAACCTCTCAAGGTTTGTTCATAAAACTTTGACATCCAACTTGTAGGAAAATTCCAAAAACATGGAAATAAATACCCTTGATAACATCCTTTAACTACCTTGTTACCTTTTCAAACCCTCCAATAAGATATGAGTATCACAACTTGACCTATTGAGCTCCTTTCCTCATCTTACACAAGTCTAAGTTAGTTTGAGGTCCAAAAATGTCTTTTTCAAGGGTTATCATACATAAAAATATATAAAACCTATATATCCACCACATAAACATGTTTAAATTCAATGGAGTGATCATATTATGCTATAAATACAAGTGACTCCTTATTTGGGCACTAGGTTTGAGCATGCCAAGTAAGCCTGACTGTATATTAGAGCTCAAAATGACCTCTTATGGCTTTATTTGCCTCTAGATAGTTTTTTCAATTCTAAAATAATCCCATAATTATGTTATAATATAAAATAATTCATATCAAAGTTTAGAAGTGAATATGACCTCTTCATTTAGCCCTAGGCTTCACCCTTCCTCCTAGCCCTGACTGTAACCTTAAGAGCATGAGGCACCCTATTATGTTTGACTCTCATGTGCTTGGTCCCTCATATTTTTTAGGTATTTTTCCACTTATCACACCTTCATATAAATATATATCAACTTTTGGTACATCCTTTTCACCTTCTTTTCTTTAAAACTTACTAATTTCACCTAGGGAAGTATGCTCTATCTAAGACAAAATAGAGGGACTTACCCTATTTATATATAAAAAATACATAGTTGATGAGATTATCATAGTTATGGGGACCTTATAAACAAATAAAAATCTTTATATCAAGTCATTTGTCCCTTCAAATGGACTAGAAACCCAAGGTAGACTTCTAGGCAAAGGACTGTGCAGGGGTGTTTGGAGGTGGAATGTGTTTTGATTTTGAAACTAAATCCTTATACTCTGCTTCATTAAATTGAGTGATTTTTAGATGATAGTATCTCTTCTCAATATATTCCAATTAATTTTTCATAATAAACCTTGCTAAAACAATTCATTCACCTTGCATAGCTAGATTGAGCTCTTGTTTGACTATGTTTTCATCCTTAAAACTTTGCCTGTAGGTTATTTATGCATGTTTAGGCATTGTTAATAGTGTATGGATTTAATCAAAACCTTACGTGATCATTTGGAAATTAATTGGATCAGTTTATCCCATGTTCATGTTATATTTTCACTAAAACACTGCCACTATTCACTACTTTAACAATCATCTTTAGTGGTTGTAAGTGTGTATTGCAAACTAAATGAACACTTGTAGGTGTGAACCACACACTAAAAAATGTATTATGATTATTTAGACACCCCCTAAGTCTATTTGGATTCAATTTACATCTACCAATTATTCATACCTTTAAAATTATTTGATCTAACTCATTATTACTACTCAGTCAGTTGACTGTAGTTTGCATTGGAGGAGGTTACTTATAGAGGTTTAAAGTGGGATAAACCTTGAAATCAATATATAACCATTTTGAAACCCTCAAAGATATTTATCATCAATTTTAACCTAGTCTCAACCTATTTGAGCTACAAATACCTTGAAAAGTCCAAATTACTTGCTCACTGCCCTATACATTCATACATAGTTGACTTTAGGTGTATGTTGGGGTTTAGGAGGTATTTTTAGGCCTATTTTATATTTTTTTATAGCTCATGAGGTCACCATGATCCTAATTTAAGTGAGCATGTATTTGTTTCATCATCCAAAATTAAATTAATCCCTCATATGCATCTTATGTTTCAAACCTGAGCTTCTTAATTTTCATGACTGAGACACCCTTACTTTTGACCCTTGTAGGTGTAATTTGCCTTTTAAAACTTTGGGTATGATGTTTGAAAACCTTTCTTTTAAGACCATTTTAGGTCACCAAACATATTTTTTATAATTTCATCTACTTTTAAGGGACAAAACACTATCAAACATCATGTTGGCTCATTGTCTACCTATATGTGGGCTTTTAAGAACCTGTACAAATTGAGAGTGGACATATGTGAACATGACACCAGTTATCAACTTCTCTAGATGTTCCTTTAGATCATGAATTCCATATCCATCATCAAAACCATTCAATCATGAAAACATAGCCTATTTTACAACTTAGAGGAGTAAGAGGTCTCTTTTGACTCAGGCCTGTAGAGGATACCAAAGAAAATTAGTCATGAATTGGTAAGTTTAAGACTCCAAAACTCCATCCTTTCCATACCATCAGACCCTCATCTTTGGAATGTCTCTTATTTTTTATTTATACTATGAGATTGACTAGGATATATTCCTTGGAAAACCTTAAAATCATGTTTTAATATGTTTACAATAGGCCCCCTATTCTCTATTTGCTCAGTTTAGGGACAATGGTCTTGAAAATAGTCATTGAATGCTAGAAGGGTTTTTTTAGTCTTTAGCTGCCCATTTAGCATACCAATCATAATTTTAAGGTATCCTTAACATGTCAGTACTTATAAGAGAGTTTTAAATTGATTAAAACACTCTCATACATGCACTCGTAGTCCTTTATTAGCATGACTTGTAGGTGGTCTTTTACATATAGGAAGCCAGGTTGAAATTATAGACAAGGCTTAATGCTTTAGATCCCTTTATGATTTTTAAGTCTACTTAAAATATTTAAAATGTAATTATTACACTTAAAATTATCTAAAAAATTTATAAACACATCTCATTCAATGTGTGAACTCCCTTAAAGGCACCTATACTTGAGCATTTTTATGGTAGACTGACTGTATTTGTTGTTTATGACTACAATTTAATGTAATTGCTTTGGAAGAATTAGGTAAATAATGTAAATAGAAATATATCAAATTAAAACCTATAAAAATGACATATTTTAACCCCATAATATTGTTGTCAAAGCATGGAAATCAAGGACATGGTGAGAACAGGCCTGTCATATAGTAAAAGTCTTTTCTTGAAATCTAAGCTACTTGGCTTGTCAAATAACTTTGAAACATGAAACCAAACATAAATACCTTTTTAGGAGGAATTAAACATCATTTGGGATCAAAATAAGCATCTAGATTGTATGAAATCTCTCAAACATAAGTAAGAACCATATGGTATATGTAGCAGCTAGCAAATTTGCTTAGTCAACTTGTTAGAAATGGTTCATAAATCACAATTAATCAATTTAAAAAATAATTATATTAAAATTAAGGTATCTAATTGTATAAAAATTTCCCAAAAGTATTTTCCTTGAAACATTATGAGTTGTCCATACCAAACAAGAACCTGTAAGCCACTTTTACTTGCCAAGAAGGGTGAAAAGAGAGATGAATGGTTTTGAGAAATAAATTTTACATAAAAATAATGTAACTAAGCATGGGGGATATGAAGTGTCACATTTCAACCTTTTCCAAGTGACACACTTCCCAAATAGGCTGTATAAGTGCCAAACTCTTCTTTTTCTTTAAGAAAGTTAATTTATTTTTATGAACTTGCAAATTTTAGTTAGCAAAAGTATATTAAGACTTATTAGGACATATGTCATGTGACATCACCCATTTGGACCTTCAAATTTCCAAATAAACCCATACAACTCATTAAATTCACCCTTTTTGACCCTTAAGATGACCGAAAATGACAAATAGACATAAAAACTAATTGACCAAGGCTAGTATAACATTAATTAACATCAATTAAATATAATACACCCCATTATACTCATATTACACCCCTTATAGACCTATAAAATCAATATTTTACCTATAGGTGCCCCAATTTGACTAAAAAGTCAAAAAATTTCAACACTTACCTTATTGAAGTGAACCCATCATACCTCAATCTCTCCCTTGGCCAACGATGATTTACAAGAGGTTTTTATGGGTGTTATGAACTTGTGATATCTCTTCTCTTTACTTTTTTAGTATAGTAGTTGTTATGGATGCATATTCTTTGTAAGTCATTCCATAAGCATTTTTTTTTATCCCACATTCATGAGAAGTAGTAATTACCTAGATTATAATTCATATATAATTAAGTGTTGATGCCAATGAAGACATCCACAAAATTATTGTATTAAGCTTACTCAAAGGAGGTTTCCCCCTCAAAGTAACCTATGATCAATTCAATCTTTTTAAGTGTTCTATTAGATTTAATTCATGCTACTAATTTCTATTATTTTGTGCATTTTTATTAATTATTAAAGGAGTATCCTCTCATATGGTATCAGAGCACTTTTTAGGGTATTTTTTTTCTTTTCTTTAGAAAGTCTTAAATATATTTTGCTACATACTTTATTTCAATAATTTTTTATAAAATATTAAGTCTATTCTACTGCATAACTCAATTAAGTAATTTTATGTAATCTATTTCAAATTAGGGTAAAAACCTAACTACATAGCTATGAGAATTGATTGGGTGAAAGTCCTAAAAATCATCATGAGGAGTAACATAGGAACCCTAAAGTATCTAGACCATTGAGAGGACCTGCTATCAAAATGCACAATGGCCCCTTCCTGATTGAGTAGTTGTCATCCATGAGAAAAACCAAGAGCTGTCACTTAAAGGTAAATCCATGGCCAAAAATTTTCTAGGGAGTGGTACTCACTTAGATGTCGTGGGTGGTCAGAGTGATATTTTAAAAACCTTTAGGCAACTATTGAAACTTGGGCCCCATTTCTATTAGTCTCAAAATATTTCTAGTAGACTCAATAAAATCAATCAACAGAGTATCCACTGACTATCAGAGGACTTACAGATAGATATTTAACAGAAACCAAAACCTAAAAACTACCCACAAAGTATCTATATACTCTCATAAGATTTACTGTTAGACATAAAATAGAAAAAATAAATTGGAAAAAAAGAAAAGAAAGAAATGGACTAGTTTGAGAAGTGACTATATGAGCTATGGAAATCTTGAGCTTGAGAAGGCTGATCATATGTGACATCATAGTCATGTAAGGAGAATGTAGGATAATCATAAGACTGATATGACTCATAAAAAGGATCATAGTGAGGTTGATATGGATCATGACAAGGCTGGTAAGGAGTACTATATGATTGATATGCTTCATCCACTTGCAAAAAATTGAAATTCACCTCAAACTCAGCCATAAAAACTTCATCAAGATAATGAATTGAAAGCACAACTTACATTGACAAAGTGACTAGACTGTTATAACTAGTTGATTAATCTTGAAGTCACCATTGATTTTTAAATGCCTCTCAAGGCTAATAGGTAGAAGAAAAACAAAAATGATCTTTCTACTACTTTGGACCTGAGTCCCATTAAGCATGCCAAAACTATTATCAACCAAATTTTCATCCTTTGGAAGGTAGTTCAATCCTTAAAAATTTGGAATAACATTGAGTCACCTCAAGGTTGTGGGTGACCTATTGGAGAGGTAAATCTCTAATTTATAGGTTTATCTCCCTTTGATGAATCACTTAGGCTCAAACACTAATATACCACTTATTAATAAAAGGGAAATAAACCTATTCTAATTGAGGTGATGCACCAAATATAATTGACCACTACCAACTAGCTACAAATACACTTCAAACATGAGACTAACCTAAATAAGACACTACTCCAAATGTGCCTCTCTACATCAACCTTTCTCATGAAGGTTGTGAATAATATTTGGGTTAGGAGGACTAGTCAAGAGGTCATATGATGACACTAGTGAATAGGCTACTCACTCAACCTTCATACCTCATTTATAAACTTCACAATACTTACAAAAAGGAATCTAAATGAACATAAATACAAAAAAGGACAAGCATGACAAAGAAGCAAAGATCATCACTTATCAAGATCAATTAGTCAAGAATACACATTGAAAATATTTAAATGAGGAGGTAAAACCAAAATTTTCTCATTGTTAAAATGTTTGAAATGGGTATGGATTCATCATACCTAGGTGGAGGATACAAACATAGCCTCTCAATGCTAAATATATAGAAACATTGAGAGAAGAGAGAGAGAAGGGCATAGGAGAGAGAGGTGAAAAGTGTCTCATGAGAGTTAAAATAAAGAGAGGCATTATGAAAATATTTCAATATTTCCTCAATGCCATGTGTTACTCATTTTAATATGTTCTTCTCCTCCAAGTGGCATAGGATTTCAAACCTTGCTTGACACATTGATCTTTTCCTCAATACTATCGCAACTCTTAGCTTGTGAGAGGACAAATGGAATTATTCAACATCAAGACATGTTGATTTACATTCCAAATCTAATCTTTATACATTTCATAAATTTTATAATCTCTTCCAATTGACATCTTAGTGGAAATTAGAAAGTAACTCCTTAGGTGTCTGGAAACCTCCTTGCCTCACTAGGCCAATTTTGCTTACAAGTGAAAAATATTGAGTTTGTCTTCTCAAATGTGTTATTTCTATATGGAAGGCATATAAATATCAGAATATACTTTAAAAAACTCATTTTTAGTCATCAAACTACCCCCAAGATCTTGTTTTGCACCAAAAGCTCTCATTTGGCCTCATTCTTTATAGCATTGAAAACGTGTAAACCTCCTTATGCAGAAGAATTTATAGATGATAATATAAAACTAAAGTAATTTTTGAGGACCTAGTAGCCCATTAAATCTCCACACCAAATTTAATATCCTTACTCTAAATGTAAGTGTACTTTTTTCTATTCTCTCTCCTCAATTAGGCCTCCTTAACTAGAAACTGAGTTTTGGCACAAAATCACTCCCACATCTGTGAAACTAGAAAAAGTGTGTGATTCACTTTACCCATTACAAAAACATGATCCATGCTAGTTTTAAAATATTGATACATTTTATTGATGGGTAAACCATAGAATGGTAAAAAACCTTAGTATAGGCATTTGTTAGGCATGCGAGACAATTTGAGTGTTTTGCCAAGAAATTTTCAAACTCTAGTTCTTGTAATGTGTTTTTTTAAATGCATGATCACCTTCTTGACCAGTTATATGATTTTAATAGCTCATAAAAATTCTTAGGAATATTTAAAATGTGAGTATAAGGATGTGTAACATTTATTCAATCTTTACCAACCTTTGTATTTGATTTAGAAGCCATTTTATACCTTACATACCTACAACCCTATTTTTAACCTAGTTCCATATAGTTGTACCTTTAATGTACCAAAAATTAATTTATTAAGGTGTTAATTAGAGTTGGTAAATTTATTAAGGTCACTTAAAGGCCAAAATAATCCATTTTAATACCTTATAATGCACATCTCTCTCATTGGGTCAAACTTAGTCTTTTTGGTAGCCTAAAACTAGTTTGTAGTCTTAGCAAAGGTTCATAAAGACTAGATCTTATTTATCTATCATAATTCCAAAATAATGAATTTTTGAGACCCCTCCACCATATACAAAAATCACTATGTCCCATGTAAACTATCATAGTACAAACAAGTACAAGAAGGATCATCTCGAGCTAGGCAAACTAAGCATTTGTGAGGTCTACGAAGAAAATAGGTCTAAAAGTGTTAATTTGGTGTTTATTATAAGTTTAAAATGACCCATATAGGTATATAAAAATTAAATTTACTTATTCCAATTATCATCTTCAACATTTTCCTCTATTAGGTCTCTTACAAATTTATTTACCCATACCTGGGGTTCTCAAATAAACTATTGTTAGTGACCCTAGGTGACTATGTGGATCTATTTTATCTCTATATAAGGGTCCAAGTCTTCATGGAATGATTTTATATAGACTTTATCACCTCATTATTATCCTTAAATTTAATCTATCATCTTCAATATATCACTATTCCATCACAAATATATACACATAGAATTATGTATAGGGCTTTAGACTCAACAAGACTAAATAGGCCTCTTAACCTTACCATCCATTTATAAAAACTGAGAAGATCATATTGATTTATGATATATATCTAAAATATAATTTTCATGTGATTTGGTTCTCTCTAACCTCTTTGTCTTCAAACTAAGTAGGCCCTTATCTCTCTAGCAAGTAGGTCTAAAAGAGCACTTGGCTGAGTGTATGTAGGGGTCAAGGGCATTTGGATTTTGAACATCTCTTTAACATTATTTTTAATTTTAATCTAACCTCAAATGACCTCTTTCAATTTTTCATCTCTCTAAAGTCCAAACCATTGTTCCACATTGTAACTTTCTCTTGCTCAAGTTTGGAATCAACTATGACCACTTAAACAAACCTGTAGGTAACCATTTAGGGTCTTGACTATATTTTGAAGGTTGGAAATATCTTCACAATTCACTAGAAGTTTCAAAATTATTTTGTTACAATATTGAGGACTTAGTGTCCTCTTTTGAACCTTATAAATTTCTCAAGACCTTGCATACCTACAAGCATATTGTATACACATAATATTTTCAAACTTTTATTAATTATTGACACTTTGTATCTTGCAAGAAATTATCGAGTCTCAATCTCTCTAAGTGCATGCTTTAATGGGTGCACCAAGAAATGGGTGGGTACAACATCAGTGCTTTGAATTTTTTTCCTTTTTCCACTTGCCATCTATACACTTGTCTCCTAAAACCATTAATCCCAACCTTATTATTCTTAGTCTTACCTATTCTAGTCCTTTCCTCCTTTTCTTGCCTTAACATCCTTTTTTATTATCAGTTGTACTAGGTTGATGGGGTCAACCCAGTATAGTTAAGGGGCATTCTTAACTTTTTGGGTTTATTATCCTTTTGGTTGACCTAGCTTAGACCTAGTGAATTGTCCCCAAAAACACACTAGGTCAATCGGGTCAACCTCATACAATCAACATTACCAAAAGGTTTTAGGGTAAGATACACATATATATAAGGTCATTTCTCACCATTTAATAAGAGTATAATTATTAGAGAAGAAGTGCAAGTGAACATTTGCTTATTGACCATTTTATTTGAGGAATAAAGCTTAGGGTACCATACTTTATTTGGAGATATAGATCTTTTTTTGTGGATAAGTATTTTGGATTCTTAGATAAGTTGTGTAGCCTATAACTGATTTATCTTGGTTATCCTTACATATCATAACAATCTCTTGAAAATCACCTTGGCCAAGGGAGATATTGAGGCTCAGTGAGTTCATCTTCAAATGTAAGTATTCCTAACTTTATTTTTCCTTTGTAAGAGTAGATAAATAATGCATTTTTATTCTTCTCTCCATGTATTTAATAGTTTGTATACATTGATGTGAGTATATGTCTTCTAATACATGTTTAGTTTATTTGTTTATTTTATTATTTCTAACCCCTACTTTGTGCCCTAATATTTGGTGAGCACTAGATTAGATTTTGCTTTCTTGCTATTAGAATAGAGTGAAAATTTAAATCATTAAGACTCCATTAGGATTGTTATGAAGTTGTGTTAGATTATAAGCTTTATAAACCTTCCTAGCACAATGTGTTGTGATAAGTGATACAAGTGATCCCTTAATCAGGTCTAGTAGATCCCCATATTAGTCATGCTCCCACTTAACAAGTGTTTCCTAGTCAAAAGTGTAGGTGTGATCTATCTTATCTAATCTAGGGTTAATCTGTAGACGTGATGCATTTTTGATTGCATACATTATAGTGAACTCAACAAGAACTAACCTTTGCAAGATTTTTTCACTTTTACCTTCATTTATTTCATTTATTTTGATCATCATTTTTATCATATATTTGACATACTAGATCAATTTTGTCAGCTTAGTTCTTTTTCTTTATGTTTAGGTTTTAAGAACATGCAATTGGATTGACCCAGTGGACCTAGTATAATTTTTTATCCTTTTAGACACCCAATTTATCCTACTAGGTTGACCTAGTCAACCCCTTATAATTTCAACACTTTTTAGTAGGTTTCTGTATAGTTCAATTAATTCTATCGACCCATTTTGTAGGTTTCTCAAGTATACTTATAACTTATAGACCAACAATATTTTTCATTACATCTCTGATACACTAAGGTTCCTTTTTACTTCTCTCTTTCTCTCTTTTCTATATTTCCTTTCATAATTTGCAATCTTTAAAATTGCCCTTGCATAGTCAACTAGATTGACACTACTAACCCAGTTCTATGTTCTATGTGCTATCTAAAATAATTGTATCAACACTGCAAACCTAGTTCATTTTTAAACTTTGATTCCATAGTATAGGTTTGACCCTATCGACCATGTTTTGTATTTTATACATATAGTGTTAACACTATACTTTGTTTCAAAGTTAGAATTAACCTCATACCTATTAGTAATTAGCTCACATATTTTCTTTTCTTGTTTTTTGCTTGCTTAAAATAGTTCACATGGTTTTATTAAAGGATTTTAAATTTATCACTTAGTTTCACTATTTATATTTTATGCACACATAACCAAATCACATAACATAAATAAGCACTTTAACATCTTTCTATGCTAGGCTAACCTACTTGGATTTCATCACCAAGGGAGAAGCTGACTTGATGCTTTGGTCAAGTATAAAGCATGGTTAATGGTATATTTTGACTAATCACCTATCACCCTTATCACTACAGTGTGTGAAGTGAGGAGGTAGGCCCCAATACCAAGCCTATATCATTTCCACTACAATCCCTTTCAACCCAAACTACCTGAAACCATTTTTAGATTGATATTTAGTACCTTGATTATAGCTAAATTTCAATCACATTTAATATCATTTTTAATAATCTAATAAATATTTAGGTTGACCAATTAGTTATCTTTACTTTTCAAGTTGATTGCTTTCTCTTTACTCAATTGTGTGTGTAAAAGCTTGAATTAGATAGTGTTGGTGCAAGATTTTGTTTTGTGCATTTAAATTGGATTGGCCAACGTTAAAAAAATTAGTTGTATATTTATTTTTAGTACTTACTACTTTTCATTACTTTCAAAGTTAGCCTGTTTCATATTATAATCTATTTTTAGGATTTTTAAATTCCCTATTTTCTATACTGGATCGACCCAGTCAACCCTTTACAGTTTTATAGTCCATGTTTCTATATTGGGTCAACCCAATCAAACCTATAATATTTCAATCACCTCTTTTTATCTTTACTTTATCATCTTTATTCTTTATCCTTCATCATGGGATTTATGTTTGATAATGACACTGAGTTAAAATCAACAAACATGATGAAATTTACCAATCCTAATAGGGTCTCCCATAGATAGAGTAAGGCTCCTCTTTTGGATGCTAGTAATGTTAATATTTCAAATCACACACTAAACTATGGGAACCCTCCTCATACCTCTTCATATCATAATCCTCTTTTCTCATTAGAAAACTAACCTAAGTTAGAGTATACTCTTGAAATGCTTTTCTTTATCTCTAACTTTCCTCAATATAGAGGAAAGGATCCGTCTACCATTTACAACCTCATTATTAGTGGTCAAACCAAATAGAATAATTCACCTACTCTTACATTCTATATGATATTTAGAGGTACCACTTTATTTGGTTCTCAACGTCTTCTTTCAATTTTGATTCCTTCTTATGCCATGACTTCTTCTCTAACCTCTTCTACCTCCATGTCTAGTATCTCAACTAACATGGAGGGTTCTACATATATTGGGCCTCTCATAAGGTCCACCATCCTTAATCCTTCCACTAGTTCATCAATTTCTACCCAAGGAAATCATAATTTTATTGTTTCTTCCTCTCAACTATTCACTAGTCCTTCTTTTGCTTCACAATGAAATTTTACCACTAGCGCCTCAAATTCTAACAATTCTTCTAAAACTCATATTAACACTAATAGTGGTACCCAAGCCACTAATAAGAACACAAATACCAATTCCAATTCTTCTAATTTTAATCAAACACACCAAATTTTATTGCATTTTATTAATCAAATGAATACCTTTCAATCTCATAACACAAATCAATTGATGAGAATGCCAAACCACCTCCTTGATCTTCAATCTCATCTACAACCAATATCTTGAGGAGCATATAACCAAAATGTTCCCCCTCCTCCTCTTTGATATTTTCAAGGAAATGTCATTCCTTAACCTCCTTTAGTCAATAAAACCATCAAACATTTACAAAATGAACCTCTCACTATTCATATTTCCAATATTGATTTACGAGGTATAACACCTACAATTTCTTATAATGGGTCAATTGCTCCCACTCTTCACCTCAAAACATTTAGAAATATTTACAAGGATTAGGTCAAATTAAATACCTTTGATGCTTCCAATCTCCTAGCCAAAACCCTCATGGGTGATGCCTTGGATTGGTACAATCAACTTAGAACTCATTCCATTTCTAGTTTAGAAGACTTAGTAAATGCTTTAGTATAAGAATTTCAAACTAATGATCTTCCTAAAAACACTTTGGCCCATTTAATTAATTGCAAACAACATGAGAATGAAACTACCCAATCCTTTTTTAAGAGATGGAAGACTTTGTCAAACAAATGTGAACATAACATGGTGGATGAAAATCTTTTTCATCTCTTGACAAATGCCCTCTTTCCTAAATTTCAATATTGAGTCTGTACTCTCTCTCCACTTACATTGGAAGAGGCTATTGACCAAACTAAAAGGAAAGATTTTATAATGCATCAATTCAAGCCACCCAAACCTTATGTGGTACTTTTTTATTACTAAAGAACAAAAACTATAATATCACCAATGATGGTGGTACCAATTCTTATGAAACCATTCACAATGTTGAATTTGTCATTCCTAACCCTTCTTCAAAACTAGCTTCTTATTCTCAACAATATACTAATCCTTATTTATCTTCACCCATAACATTTATGTCCACAAAACTTTATCATTAGATGAATTTTTTAAGATTCTACCCAAGCCTCTTCCATGAGAACTTGACCCTACTCATCCTACAAAATCCTAGTATGATCCTAACAAGTTTTGTTGGTTTCACACTAGTTGGGGTCATTATCATGAGACTTTTATACAACTTCATAATTTATCTATGGATTTTATTATTGAACCTAATTTTGATCATGATTCTATTATACATGAGCATCAACAAGCCCATGAAATTGCTTTCAAGGACTATAAATCAAATGACAAAACTAAAGCCTTAAATTAAGAAAATGCTTATTTAGCTCTCTATAAAGATCCTTTACCTAATTGTCAACCTATCCAAGCCAATCAAGGCAAGCCCTCACTTTACACCAATAACATAGAAAGTATTTTTAAAACATATTCCAAATAAAATATCATTAGCATGACTAATATGTGAAGGGTGGTGGCTTTCATTGTTTCCCAACCTATCTACACTCCTCCTTCCCATAAGACAGCATGTTATCCATGATTCTTTTCTAACTCATTTAAATTATTTGGGGAAAAAATATCTTATCATTTTTGGCAATCCAATTTATGATTCTCCCTTGGATAACACATCCCATTCTATTCTTACCACTCTTCCATCATCTTCTAATACTATTGATAATCAAGCTTATTCTAACTCTTCTTCTTCTAGTTCTCAAAATCAACTTGCACCAATTAGTTTATCATCTCAAAATGATTTACCACCTTGTTATAAACATTCTTATTATTCTTATCAACAAAAATTCCAATGTGATTTAGTTCCTCCTTTAGAGGATCTCCTTAATGATTACACATCTATATCTAATAACATTCTTATGGTCTATGATGAGTGGGATCCCATTTTAGAGCTCATTAATCTCCCATACCAAATTCCATTCCTTGAGATTATGAGGACTTCTCCACATCATATAAACTACCTCGTGTAGCTCCTTTTTGAGAGGAATTTCCCTCATCTTCCTCTAGTAGGATGGGAAACAACTTTATCTGGTTCTAAAGATAGTATTTTACAACAATGTGAAGAGATGGATATCCAAATTGATGAAACTATAGACACTTCTCTTTCCCTAAAATTCACCATAGCTTCTATGATTCTTTAAAATATTATGCTTCATGTGGATGATCTTCCTTTATTCATTATCATCCAAATAGGTGATATCTAAGTTAAGCATGCTTTGATTAATGAGGGTTATGGCACATGTTTTGCTTCTCTTGATTTCATTAAGACTCTTAGATATTCTAAATACAATCTTAAGTCTACATGAAACACATGCCAATGATACAATATAATGAAAATACCTCCTCTTAGTTACATGTGGCTTCCCATTACCATTCCACCTATCATTATTTGTGTGAAGGTGATGATATTTAACTTCCCCCTTTCTTATAACATCTTTCTTGGTAGACCATAGACTCACTGCATGAGAGCTATCATTTCTTCTACTTACCAATGCATTAAATTCCCTCATAATGGATCCATTTAAAAGATTCAAGGTGACACCAACCCTTTGAATTTTGAATAATTCCAAGATCGTGGTGTCTTTAATATTCCTATTCTCGAGCCTTTGTCAAGTGTTCTATTTTGTAAGTCTCAGTGTCTCAACTTTCTTATTAATTTAACTCATGGTTATAATGGGCATCTCAAGCTCATTGGTAACATTCCTCATAACCTTTTAGATTTTGTTCATGATGAGCCTGATGAGATTAACTTAAAGATCAAAAATTTTGATCTCTCACCTCATCTCATCTCATAGCTTCCTTCTTCCTTGTAACTTTGTTCTTGTAAACCTCCTTATGATGACATTCCTATAGACTTGACCAAGACTATGCATTCTATTCACCATGATTCATCGAATGACAAGGTTATCCCTACCTATGTCATTTATCTTCACACCTTAGATTATGATGATGGTTATTCCTTAGATTATCCATTGTTATGAAGTATTATGCAAGCTCGTGATGCTGAGATTGTCCATTATTGTTCTTCTTTACTTGAGTCTTTTCATGCATCTCATCATTTTCCTTCACTTATAATTCCATATTTTTGAATTTTTCCCCTTTATCTTAGGGTAGATATGGCACTAAAACCTCTAGGTTATGAGGAGCCATGTAGGATTATGGTCATGCATCATTCTATGACTGAGCCTTACCATTTTTCTAGGTTCCTTGACTATCATCATTGGTTCACATTATATGTTAGTGTGACCCTATTTAGACCCTCTATAGACCCCTCCCCTCCCTTAGTAGATCCTAATATAGTTGAGCCTCTTCCTAAGCCTATTATATTTTATCTTCTTCCCACTCTTACTATTGTTGAGCCTACTCCTGTTTCTGATGGTACTACTCCTTCTATTGAGCCTAGTTTCATTCCTTCCTCATCATCACCTTCCCTTGGTGATGGTTTTATTCCCTTGCCTAAAATGGCTCCTTTGCCCATCAAATTGGATAATGAGTTTTCTTTGACTTCTTCTCTTGTTTTACCTCTTTCCATGAGTGTTTCTACTAAAACTACTCACAAGCATATATGTTGCTTCTATGGGATAAATAACCATTCTTCCACCCATTATCTCAAGTTGTGGAAATATATTGATACATTGCATCCTTCTTACCCATCATCAGATAAATATATACATTCCCCAAAGGTACTTCTTGAATATTTATCTAAGTATGATGAGGCATAATATTGATGGAATCTATGTAGCACTCATCACACTGATCATTGTCGCATCCTGAAATAATATCTCAAAGATCACCTTATATCAATTTGTGTACCTTCTACCACTCCTCCCATAAGTCATTCCTACAAGAAGGTTCTTCCTTATTCTCCTATGGCTCCACCTCTAATGGTTTCATCACCTCCTATGGTCCCTTCACCACCTTCTATGCTTTCACCTATGATTCCTTCACCTATGAACCTTCCCTCACTTATGGATCCTTCACCTATGAGTGTTTCACCTATGGATCCTTTTCCATCAATGATTCCTTCTTCTCCCATAGATCTTGTTTTCACACATTATGATAACCAACCTTTACCTAATTTTATCCTCAACATGATCCTTTGAACATTCCTACTTTTTTAGTTGAGGAGATTAGGAAAGAAGTATTTGCCCAATATTCATTGAATATTTTTGAAACTTTAGTAGTAGTTCAATTATAGCTTCATAGAGAACTATTTGATGTATTGGATAATGTGTGTGGATAGATTTACTAGTATTTATAGGCACATGCATGGCATTATCACATTTATATTTGGATTGGATGTGTGCTTCAATATTATTTCTATTTATTATATCATTTGAAACTATATCAAAATTTTACTTATCTTATATTATGATTTCTTACTTATTGTACCATATCTTGCTTCTCTTATCATTTTATTTTGCATATGATTGACTTTTATTTATCATTTCTTTCCTTTACCTTTTTCCTTAGAGTTTTTCTCAAAACTCTCTTCTTGTATCTTTATGATTATTTTACTTTCTTATCCTTATTTTTCATAAATAATTTGTCATGTGATTTGGTTATACTTACCTTGTTCCCCTTGGTTATTATCTCCATTTACCATGTGATCAGTTAGTAAATAATCTCTCTCATTATTTTCTCCTCTTACAGGTCCACTTTGGATCTCCTTTTCCCTCTTCCTTTTTCCATGAAATAAGAATATATATGGTTGAGACTTGAGATCACATACTAGTTCATTATCAATCCTAAGTTTCCTAGTCAGTGTTTGTCTTTGGTTACTTAGCTTCCTATAGCCTTAGCTTATAGCTCATTCATGTGTATCACTATATTTATCATGATTGGTCATTCCAAATCTGTATGGAGGAGGAATCTAAAAAAATCCTTCAAAATTAAGTTAAAATCCAAATCATTTGAAAAAAAAGGTAATGATATTAAAAGGCAAAATTGTTCTTAAAAGTCAAATCACACTAAATGATGTGATTCAAAACACATATCTTTATTCTAGTCAAAGATCAAACTCCATTGTTGGCATTGCAATAGAGCTGAGGTCCTTTGGGGTGTGGTAGGCCAATAGATTGGAAGAGGAGAATAAAAAAAAAATTAGTGTTACCTACTTTGTAATCCAAGTACCCAATCTTAGTAGTAGATTAATGGCTTTGTAAAGGGTCCTAAAGAGTAGGAAACATGCCATGAAAAGATAGGTCCATTTTAATTTTCCTTGTACTAATTTACTATCATGATTTGATCTTAGTATCAACCTATTTTACTACTATGCTTTGTCTCTATAGTGAGTGGGTTTCATTTGTACATAGATGACTATTAGTCACTTAGTGTCTTCTCATGTTCTTAGTATGCCTCTAGCCTCCTAAGGTCTTCTCATAAGATGCCTAAGTCTTGATTTTTACACTCCCTTTTTCACTCCTTATATTCCTTATATTTCCTTTTAAGAAATTTATTGTTTGGTGTAATGATCACTCCCCTTGAGATTTTATTTATGAGTTGCTTTGTAAGACCATGGATAAGACCCAACCATCCTCACAAATTACCATCTTTTCTTTCCTATTAGCCACATCCTTGATTACCTAATTTTCATATTTAGTCCACCCCACTAGTGTTATCTTTGTCAAGTTATGGTGTAAGACCATGGATAGGACCCATCCCTCCTCAAAACATTTTCTAATACCTAAGTCACCATCCAAATTACATGTGTCAAATTTGAGATAAGATTTGATCAATTATGAAGTTACACATCATTTTAAATGCTTCCCAACTTGATATTTAATATGTTTTATTCTTACTTCACTTTTATTTCGCCTTTTATCTTCTTATTTTTTGAGTGCATGTGATATTTCAACCATTTTCTTGAATTTTTCATACTTCCCAGCTTGAATTAGTATGACAAATTTAAGACCAATCTTTGATAATTTTATTTTTATTTTATACTTCCTAGCATGATTTAGTATGATTGATTAACTTAATTAATTTGTTTTTATACCATTTGCACCCTTTTACATACCTTCCATTTTATTACTTTGTTTTCATACTTCCCAACGTAATATTTAATATGATTTGACTTATTTTAATTTGGTACAAAAGTCTTTCACATTAGTTTGAAAACAAACTCCTTTTTACCATCTTATTTTGCCTTTTCTTGGTTCTTTATACTCAGTCATTTTTTGTTATTACACATTTCCCATCTTGAAATAGTATGTAATGCATTTTCTTAATTGATTATATTTTTCCATGTCCTTTCACCTATTTATTTTTAACCATGCATGTGTTTTTCATATTGCTAAAAAAGAAACCACATTTCATATATTTCATATAGCATATACAACAAAGATAAATACATGTGATAGAAAGAAATATATCCTAAGAATCCATAACCTCAACCATAATAAAATAACTAGAATAACCCATAATGAAAACATACACATACAATAATATGCCAAACTAATCTATATATATCTCATGAGTTATATACAACAAATACAACCATATACAATTCCCTAACTCTATGGCTAGGTCCCATCCTATCTATCTTGTGGCCTAGCCATACTACTTATTAAGGCCTTAGTTTGACTCCTCTAAATGGTACACTATAAGGAGGTCATATAATATCTCAGTCCCTCTACCTACCCTTGTAGGTGTGCTAACCACATATGTAGTTCCATGAACTGGGTCTAGATCTCTATCATCTATGTTACTATAGCTAGATGCATAGCTCTCTCATCTAAGAGGGCCTACCATGCTTGTAGCTCTTCATCACCCATTAGTGCTAATGGTTTCATCCTCTCCCTTTGTGCTTTTATCTACCTCACTACCTCTCCAAATAATTTGAATTATATCACCTAAGCTGGGGTAGATGGTACACTTAGATCCTCCAGTGTCATGGGGTCACATGGTTTTAGAGTCTCATCTAAGATGTCATGGAGTGATCCCCTCACTAGGTACCCCCATCTCTCTTCATCATCACCTACACCTACAAAATCACATAATATGGCTATTAGATCACTATCATATCTCATAATATCTATCTATCTAAACAAGATTTAAGAAATAAATTAATCAACATTTTACCTATCTATATTTTAGCTACTATGGTCTTGCCATCTGCATGACCAATTAACACAGTTTCCCCATCTATATGGCTCCTAATACTTCCTCTATCAGCGTCCTCCTTAACTCAAATTCATCTATCATGGCTTGTGTTAGTCTCATATTATGTCTGAATGGTCTCTTTATCATCTCCTTTGGCTCACCTATGGGGTCATTTGGGATGGTTATAGTCTCCACTCTCTCCTCTACCTCCTACCTCCATCGACATCATGTCCTCAATGGATACTATTCATCTTGATGTGGAGCTAGTATTGACATATATGTTATCTCTACCTCCACATCCCTATCTTCCTACTTAGCTCCTCATCATGCCCAACTAGTCTATGGTCACTATCGATGTGGCCTTAGTATTAGCCTCACTACTAGTGACCCCAGTCCTCTTCTCCCCTATGGATCCCTCACATACCAAACCACCTACTTGAGAATTAGTATAGGTGTTACCAAATGAGGTAGGCCCATTTTCCCTAGCACTTGTGCCACTAAATGTGGCTCTCTCCACCAAAAGTAGTGTCTAATCACCTTTGTCTTCTCTATCATTGGTACAACTATTTCCTAGCTCACCCATGTATCTACTATGTGCTCAAATGGCTACCACATGATGTCTTCACATCTCATTTATTATAATGTTGGCATGTGGGGCATGACCCATGATACTTGGTCCTCCTTCCATATTTGCACCTAAGGTAACTTTTCATTGACCACATGGGGCAATGCAGCCAATTAGTACATAGGAAATCTCTCATAGATCTAAGCTATCAATAATATGATTGGTCCCATGCTCCCCTACCCTCTAATTAACATATTGTACATATCATGTACTAGCTAGACCCAGATGACCAAACCTAAGTTATATAACACTCATTCCTCTAATATCATCTTTTTCAAGGCTAGTAAAAATAGTGGTGTCTTATTGTCTGACTTGTGACATAACATCCACTATGTCACAAGGCCTATCAAAACTTTCCATATATCTAGAATATGTGATTTATAGACATTGAACATACTCACCCTTCTACTTGGTAGTATCATATTTGAGCTTTTAACCCACATGGCTAAGGCTCTTCTCTCCTCTAGACTATATGGTAACCCTACTATCACCTATGCTCCTACTACAAGTAGCCCCAAGATGGCATGGACATCCTAAATAATGATAACCACCTCTAATATATCCCCATTCACCTTTTATTTGAAGGTGTTAGTTAATCATTCCCAACAACTAAGAAACATGACTAATAGGTCAGCACTAAGGGAGATCTAACACATCTCTACTATCTTGCCTAGACCTATGGTTCCTAGTCTATCCCTATCTCCATCTGATAGCCTATCTATCAAATAAAGTAACCATACTACATTTATGAGTTGCCAAAATCTCTATTAGCCTTGTACCCAAGAAACAACAAAGGATGTATCAGTTCTTCTATGTCATGTATATTCAAAATATATTATTTTTACATTAAAAATAAGCCTACATTAACTTATTTTATTCATTTTTAGCCTTCTCAGTCTTTCTTGACCTTACTTGGTCATTTCAAGCCATTCTTTCCCTCTTTCATCCTTTTGCATGCTTTTTCATATCTTTCTAGCTCTTTGGTCAAACTAGTTTGACCAATATTTTCCTATCTTTTTGCCTAGTTGACTCAAAAATCAAATTCAACCTCCTTATTTTCCACTCCCTAGTACTGAGTTTCCATTTTGGACCTTTCAGACCACCTAGCAACTCTAAAACTAATATTTTATACTACATAATGTACAAGGTCCACCCATACCTACTAGGTTAGCACTGTGGATTCTACCTATTTTCCAATCTACTAGGTTGACCTAGTGCTTTTTTTCCTACCAAGCCCTTACATTTTCATAAGTGCAAATTTCTTGTTATCTGCCTAAATCCTTCAAACCCATTTTTAGTCTTCTTATTTTCTACCCCTAGAATGTGATTTTTCTTCATTTTGACATTTATAAATGATGAAAATTCAAAATTACTAAAAATTCACTTAATTCAATACAAATTTTAAAAATTGGCTTGAGATTCTTAGTTGCATAACGATAGTGCACCTACTGCCACCTCTAGAGCCTCTCCCTATCTATCATGTCATCTCCTCACCATCCTAGCTTATTTTATATCTAGAGCTTTTTTTTCTCCTCTCTTACAAGTCAAAATAATAAATGATGTCTTTTCCCTTATTTAAAAACACTTTTCAAAATACAAATCTTTCAATTATTATCCTGTGTATTTTTGTTTTGATTTTATATCTGTTTCTACTTGTTCATTTTACAAACCATAAAATACATTAGATTCATGATGATGTAAAGATTATTTTCCACTACCATATGCCTATCTTCGAATCTTTTGATTTTTGGCTAATTTTTTCACTAACTTTTATAAGTTCATCTAGTGTTCTCTACATTGGACACCTTCACATTTATTACAGTATGCTTATTTATCAACAACACTAAGGTAAGTTAAAGGTATGTGTTTTTCAATTCAGTCCTTCCATTTATCTGTATTACTACTTAATACACTTTACTTAGCATTAGTATTGTGTGTTATCATGTTTTATCTCAAAACACCATCCCGTGCTACACTTACATGACACATGATGAGCTTCGAGTGGGGCATATGTATACACATAATATTTCTAAACTTTTATTGATTACTAACACTTTGTATCTTGCAAGAACTTATTGAATCTCAATCTCTTTAAATCCATGCCTTAAGGGGTGCACCAGGAAAGGGGTGGGTAGACCATCAATGCTTCATAATATTATTTTTCCTTTTGACACTTGCCATCTACACACTTGTCTCCTAAAACCATTAACTCTAGGCTTATTCTTCTCAATCCTACCTATTCTAGTCTTTTCCTCCATTCATTACTCCTTTTCTTGCATTTAAATTCTTTTTGATTATCAATTGTAATGGGCCTATTGGGTCGACCCAATATAGTTTAGGGTATTCTTCACTTTTTGGGTTTGTTAGTCTTTTAGCCACCCTAACATAGACCTAGTGAATTATCTCTGAAAACACATTGGATCAACTAGGTTGACCCTATATAGTCGACATTCCTAAAAGGAGTTAGGGTAAGATCTACCTATATATACAAGGTCATTTCCCACCATTTCATAATATAAGAATTATTAGTGAAGAAGTGTGAGCAAGCATCTGCTTATTGACCATTCTAATTGAGGAATAAAGCTTAGGTTACCATACTTTCTTAGGAGATATGGATCTTGTCTTGTGGATAAGTCTTTTGGATGTTTAGATAGGTTGTGTACCCTAGAGCTGATTTATCTTGGTTATCCTTACATACCACAAAAATATCTTGTGAAGCACCTTAGCTAAGGGAGATATTGAGGCTTGATGGGTTTGCCTTCAAAGGTAATTATTCTTAACTTTATTTCTCATTTGTAAGAGTAGATATATAAGGCATTTGTATTCTTCTCTCCATATATTTATGATTTTATATACATTGACTTGAGTATATGTCTTCTAATACATGTCTAGTTTAATTGTTTGTTTTATTATTTCTAACCCTGACTTTGTGCCACAAGTTTTGGTGAGCACTAGATTAGATTTATATTTCTTTATATTAGAATAGAGTGAACATTTAAAGACTTAGGACTCCATTAGGGTTTTTTTGTGACTGTGTTAAACTGTAGGCTTTGGAACCCTTCCTAGCATGATGTGTTGTGACAAGTGATACAATTGATCCCCTAATTGGGTTTAGTGGATCCCCATATTGGTTATACTCCCACTTAAAAAGTGTATCCCAATCAAAAGTGTAGGTGTGATCTATCTTATCTGATCTAGGATTAATCCATAAACATGATGCATTTTTGATTGCATACACATATGCCTTCCTTGGTACATCTACTTAAACTATGGTTATAGGTGGTCAATGAAAGTCTTTTGAACATTAAAACTGAGACTTGGTCTTCTCAAATATACCATTAGTACTTGAATACACATCTAAACTCATTGAATATTATTTCTCACTCAACCCCTTTACAACATATTAACACTTTTGACCTTGAAAGTTCTTTATTAGATTATGCTTATAACAGGTATGTTCAACTTCTCTACTCATTAAATTCACTTATCATCATATGAGAACACTATAGGTTTGATCCTAACTGAGTAATTATTCTTTATTATATAAATTTCACATACATATCTTCAAGTGTCTTCATGATATTTCAAGGATTCACATTGTCTAAAAGATGACTATCTACATGTAGGTAGTTATTATGTCTCTTGACCTTGGGTCTTAATACCACCTCTTCTCCACTAGTATTTAATACTTACCCAAGCATAATTTTATCACATATAATTCACTACTCAAATTTACAAACTAATCTCTAGACACATTCTAATGTACTTCATATGAGAATAAAATGTAGAACTATAGGTCTACAAACCTATAAGTTTGCATTCCTTATGCTTTAGACTCTGAAAAAGTACAAAAATGATCTCATGAGCTATGAGTTCATTCTTCCATTGCCTAAAAAACCTTATCAAGAAGTCATAACCCTAATATTCCTTTTAAAATGAAAGCTTAGATGCTATTCAAATCATTCTTATATAGGCAGTCATATTCACTATCTAATTATCTAAGAACATGAATGATTTTAGAGGGCTATGTATAGAATGAACAAATGTTGTAAGATATTTTTAAAGGAAAGAAAAAATAGTGACAATTCCAAAAACGTTGTACCAATCTTTCATGTTGTCATTTGATTCCATTTCATCTTGCAAGAATCTCTAAATCATGAATGACAACCTACAACCTCAGTTTTCATGGAAAATACCAATCATGGGTTACTTTATCAAAATGAATATGCTTGTAAATTAACCCATAAGACTGATAATACTATTTGATAACTTTAAATAATCTTATTTAATATCAATGAATTCATAATTTTAGCTTAGAGGACCAAATCTGATCTTGTCATAATTTGAGAGATAGTTTTTGCACCTTAAAGTCTTAATGATTGTTCAAAAAGGAGGGGGAATTAATTTGGAAACCAATGACATGAATTTTACTCTCATTAGGACCCCTTCCTATGGCACAAATTTTAGGACCCAAATCTCTCTTCTATGTCTATACTGAGCATTTAAAAACTACCTTTGTGAGTTTGTGAAGAGAGCGATGAAGGATAAGAAGCATGTTGATCAAGGAGCATCAAGCCATGAAACCACCATTTTTTAGTTATATCAATCTAGAGATAAAACATTGGTCAAATCAAGTGTAAAGATTTTGTATGGACCTTCTTAGGTCTATTTGTGCTTTAGAAATCCATTTGGAGTCATGAGGTTGTGTTTTGTGGTCTCTAGGAGTTTTCCTTCCAAAAATAAGAATTTTAAAATTCAAAATGTTGTCAAGAGTATAAGAGGTATATTTTCATGATTATAGTGTTTATATGAATAAAGTGGGGTTTATAAGTGTAATGAAGTCATGTAAAAGGTGTTAAAAGGAACATAAGTCAAAAACATTATGTTAGTGGTCATTTTCTAGCCTTGACATGTAAGCCTCACATTGTAATTGGTATGAAGGAAGTTATGTTTTGTAACCTCCTCAACCAATATTGAATATGGTTAAAAAAGGAGATGATTTTATGTGATTCATGTTGATGTAGGTAGAGGAAAAAGATCTCCTCTAATGGAGAAGAAAAAAATATGATAATGTGAATGAAAAATAAGCTCGTAAAAAAGGATATCAAATCCATTATAGGACTGTATTGTAATAGAGAAGTATGATATGAATATAGATATAAGTTTTGATATGTGTGTTCTCCTATCAATATTCATGATTTAACTAGTCTCTTGTTATATTAAATAATCTCTTGATGCCAAGTTGTATTCACGTTAATGTTAAAGTTACAGGTTTAAGTAAGTTGTGGATTGTTCAAGTGGAGTGTAAATTGTAGTCAAGAGAAAGGAAATAAAGTTGCTAAGACTAGTAAATATGGATACAAGAATGAGTTATGTTAAATCCTCCATTGTTAATATCATAGATAAGATAACTTTTATGGTTAATTTATAAGAACTCTAAATATGAAAGGTTATTGAGAAAGTATTTTATTGTGCATCCCTATTATGGTTATGGCAATCCCTAAGAGATGTTTTCTTAAGGGTATTTAACTCTTTGTGTTAATTTTTTGTTATTTCATGATAATATATTATCTTTACCTTTGATCAAGGGAGGTTTAATACTTACATTGTATTGGACAAGATGGATAAGTTCCCTGCTCGATTAGTTAAGAAATGTACCCTATTTCATAATGACCCTATTGTGCACAATTCATATCAAATAAGTGATTTTTATGATTGAACGTGGTTGAATATTAACTTTGAGACATTTTTATTTTCATAAGAACTATGTGAAAGTGGAGATAAGACTCAAGATTGAATTACAAGTGTTGACAAAGTGACTATAAATAGTACCCTTGAAGGAAAATTCTATGTATGTAATCCAAACCCTATGTGAAGGGTAAGAAGTAATAATGTCATGATGTGAAAGGAAGAATGAGGGTTATTTGGGAGAGAATTGATAGAAACCAAGGGAGATGAGACCTTAGAAGCAAGTGGGAATTGAAAGTGAACTTATGTAAAATAATATTTAGATAATGATGCATTTTTGAGGACTTCTCCCCGATAGCTCTGCATCATTTGGTATCAAAGCAAGGCAAGGAATGCTTGGGTAAACTTGTGTTTTGAATTATTTACATTTTTTTAATTTGAGAGGAATTCATAATGCCATGAGAGATAACCTTGCAGGGTATTAAGGGATAAGAGAATGTTGTAGGTCTAATCTGATAAGGTCAGCATAGAGGGATATAAGGTTGATAAAGAGAAGAAAGAAAGCCCCAAAAGTCCTTTGAGAAAGATAATAAACTAGTCCAGGAAAAACTACAAAAGAGAGAGGAAAAGAGAGAATTGAAGCTCCAATAAATAAGATAAAAGAAGGAAGACTCTAAAAGAGAGTCAAGAAGGTTAAGAAGAGATCCTAAATGAGGACTCAAGGAAGATGAAAGGCCCAATAGAGGTCTAAGAGGCAAGGTTGATAGACTTACTAAGATAAAGGTCTAAATAGGCTAAAAAAGAAAAGAGAAATGGATGAAATGATTATAGAAAAGGAAATAGAGGACATAAGAAGAGGATTAGGGCATGGTATATATAATATAGAGATAATGATGATGCTTATAAGAGAACAAGAAAGCCAATGGAGTGGATGGAATGTGAGAAAGAAAGTAAAGTGTCCAATAGAGTCACTTGTGAGAATAATAAGGCACGAGAAAGGTGTCTTGAATAATGAGAAGAGGAAAGAGAAGGAATCCCAAAGAGGCATGAGAAGAGGAATGTTTCCAAGTGAGAAACAAGAAAGAGAGATTGAGAAGAGGGTTCTCATATAGGAGAAAAAGAAGGAGATAAAAGTGCCAATAAGAGCACATGAGGATGAAAACAAGAAGAGGTGGAAGATGTCTATGACAAGGGCATTCAAAAAGACTATGTGATCTCTCATTTTATATTCTAACATTGCTTTCAATTTTGTGTTTGCATGTATGAAGACAATATTGATGAAGGCCAAGCATGAGGACTTAAAGTTTATGAATAATGGGCCAATAATAGTACCCATCAATTGACAAGAAGTTGACAAAAAGAAAGAACATCTTGAAGGAGAGAAGATGAAGATTAAGAGCATGAAACATGTATAAAATGAAGGAAAAGAGGAATTATATGATGCATTACCATGTATATAAATTGAAACAAAGGAAATGGAACACAAAGAGAACATAGAGATCATACATGAAGACATAATCTTGAAGTAGTTGTCATTAGAGGTAAATGAGTGTTTGAATGTTGAATTTGATTGCATATATGAAAAAGGCAAGGCTAATATGTAGGTTGAGGAAAATAAAGATATATTGCATCCCTCATGGAGAACACAATGGAATGGATATGTATGGCTTAATTGGATTAAACAAGTAGGTGATGAGAAGGATGAAAACCTCAAACAAGAGGTCAAACATATAAAAATCATGAATGGAAATCAAGCACAAGTATGGAGATAAAGTAAAAATGGAAAAGTTCATCAAGTTGTCATAATAGATGACCAATTAAAGAAGCATTCAAGAGATGAAAAGAGAACCAAGTGGCAGCCAAATAATTTCAAGGTAGAAAGTGGGTTTTAAAGAGAAATAAAATAGTACAATAGAATGAATTTGTAGGTGTACTCAAAGAAACAATAAGATTGAAAAAGATGATAAGCATACAAAGCAAGCAAAAGAGATAATGGAAGCAAACCAAGCCAATGAAGTGAATGTATAGCTATGCGTACAAGAAAAATAATGCATAATTGAAGATAAGTTTTTGAAAGATATGTTTTCAAATGTGATATATGATGATATGTTTGAATTTGACTTCAATAGTGAAGATGTCTTGTATATGGAAACCATAGCATTGAAAAATAGATGTTTAGCAAAGCAAGGTGAGGAAGAAGAACCTCAAAGAGTGATTGAAATACATGATATGAATCATGAGGAGGTTTATATTACTATATAAAATTAGGGAGTCCAAAGATAAGGCAAAAAAAAAGTTTCCCAAGAAAGTGTAGAGCAAAGTGAAACAAAGTTTGATGAGGATTTTGAGGAGATTGATGCACAAAAGTTTTAATAAGAGTTGGTGAGTATAGAGTATATGTTCATTCCATATAAGATAATGAAAATAGATGAATAATAGTAGGTAAAATTCAAGAAATAACTCCAAGAAACACCAAGAAAGGAGTAGCAAGAAGAAGCACAAAGAGTTGTGCATACAAAGAAGCAAGGAAAGAAGGAAATGGCATGTGAATAAGTAAAAAATGTGAGTTATGTCATGGGTCAAGCACAAGATAATTTTACATTTTATAAAAATGCATATGGGAGGCCAAATATGGGTCATATGACATTGTACTATAGCGAGGAAGAAAGAAATGCGAAATTGCAATTGCATAGTGAGCAAGGTGAGAGGGAAAGACATCCAAATGCCAAAAAGTTTGAATAATAAGAAGAAAAATAAAGTATATGTGAAAACAATACAGATATTGTCATGCATGAGAGGCCATTAGGGCCCAAGGGATAAAATGATAACATGAATAAAAAGCAAGAGTCTCTAGATAAGCAAAAATCAAGTGAGGTTTATGAGAGAACAAGCCATGAAATAAGTATGAGAGGGAAAAATCAGACCTATATGATTGAAAATGAGTATGAAGAGATTAAAAATGACTTGAAATAAATGGAACATGTAGAAAATAAGAGAGTAAATTAGAGGAAATAATTCACAGATATGGACGATGCATGGATAAGAGGGCTAGATAAAGACAAGAGGAAGAAAAGCAAGAGTTTGGAAAGGAAAATGGAACCTAAAAAAATGAACAGTAGTCTAGAAAGTATGAAGGACACTCAAAATATAAATTTGAAGGAAATAAAAAATATTATGGGCTCATTTTTTCTCCCTCCTAGGGAGTATTATGTAAGAGCATCAAGCCATAAAAACACCATTTTTGAGTTCTAACAATTTGGAGACAAAACATTGGTCTCTAGGAGTTTTTCCTCCAAAGACAAGAATTTGAAAATTCAAAATGTTGTCAAGAGTCTAAGAGGGATATTTTGCATGATTGTAGTGTTTATATGAGTCAAGTGGGGTTTATAAGTCTAATGAATTCATTTAAAAGGTGTTATAAGGAACATAAGTCAAAAACATTATGTTAGTGGTCATTTTCTAGTCTTGACATGTAATCCTCACATTGGAATTGGTATGAAGGAAGTTATATTTTGTAACCACCTCAACCAATCTTGAATATGGTTGAAAAAGGAGAAGATTATACGTCAGTTAGGTTGATGGAGGTAGAGGAGAAATATCTCTAATAATGGATAAGAAATAAATTCTGAGAACATGAATGAAAAAAAAGCTCCTCAAAAAGGATATCAAATCCATGATTGGACAATGTTGTAACAAAGAAATATGATATGAATATAGCTATAAGTTTTGATATGTGTGTTCTACTATAAATACACATGATTAAACTAGTTTATTTTTATATTGAACAAGATATTGAGGCCAATTTTGTATTCATGTTGTTGTTAAAGTTGTATATTTAAGTAAGTTACAGGTTATTCAAGTGGACTATAAATTGTAGTCAAGAGAAAGGAAAGAAAGCTGCTAAGAATAGTAAAGATGGATACAAGAATGAGTTATGTTAAATCCTATTTTGTTAATATCATAGGTAATATAACCAATAGGTTTAGTTTATAATAACTCTAAATAAGAAATGTTCTTGAAAAATTATTCTATGGTGAATCCTTATTATGGTTGTGATAGTCCCTAAGAGATGTTGTCTTAAGGGTATTTAACTCTTTGTGTTAAGTTTGCATTATGTTGTGAGAACATATTCTCTTTAGTTTTCATAATGGCATGAGAGATAACCTTGAAGGGTATTGAAGGAGAAGAGAAGGTTTAAGGTCTAATTTGATAAGGTCATCATAAAGGAATAGAAGGTTGATAAAGAGGAGAAAAATCCCCAAAATTCCTTTGAGAAGGATAAGAAACTAGTCAAGGAAAAACTAGAAAAGAGAGGAAAATAGATCATTGAAGCTCAAAGAAAGAAGAGATCCCAAGTGATGACTCAAGGGAGAGGAAAGGCACAATAGAGGTCTAATAGGCAAGGTTGATAGACTTTCTAAAAGAAAGGTCTAAATAGGCCAAGAAATCAAAGAGAAATGGATGAAATTAATATGGAAAAGTAAATAAAGGACATAAGAGAATTCAGGCAAGGTATAGAGAGGATAGAGCTCATGATGAATCTCATAAGAGAATAAGAAATCCAATGGAGTGGTTGAAATGTGAGAAAGAAATTAAAGTGTCCAATAGAGTCACTTATGAGAAGAAGAAGGAATAAGAAAGGTGTCTTGAATAATGACCAGAAGAAAGATAAGGCAACCCAAAGAGGCATGAGAAGAGGAATGTTTCCAAGTGAGAAACAAGAAAGAGAGATTGAGAAGATTGTTCTCATTAAAGATAATAAGGAGAGAAAAGTTTCAATAAGAGCACATGAGGATGAAAACAAGAAGAGGTGGAAGATGTCTATGCCAAGGACATTAAAAGAGACTATGTGGTCTCTCATTTTATATGCTAATATTGATTTCAATTTTGAGTTTGTAGGTAGGAAGACAAGATTTATGAAGGCCAAGAATGAGGCCTCAAAGTTGATGAAGAATGAGCCAAGAATAATACCCATCAATTGGCAAGAAGAAGAAAAAAAGAAAGAACCTCTTGAAGGAGAGAATAATATGAAGATTAAAAGTATGCCACATGTAGAAGATGAAAGAAATGAGGAATTATAGGATGCATTTCCATGCATAGTAGATAAAACAAAGGAAATGGTACACCAATAGAACATAGAGGTCATCCATGAAGACATAAAGAAAGTCATTATCTTGGAATAGTTGCCATTAGAGGTAAATGAGTGTTTGAATGTTGAATTTTATTGCATATATGAAGAAGGAAAGGCTAATATGTAGGTTGAGGAAAAGAAAGGTAGATTGAAGCCCTCATGGAGAACACAAGGGCATGGATATGTATGGCCTAAGTGGATTAAATAAGTAGGTGATGAGAAGGAGGAGAAACTCAAACAAGAGGTCAAGAAAAGCAAAAACATGAATGAAAAGCAAGCACAAATGTGGAGAAAAAAGTACAAATTACAAAGTTCATCACTTTGGCATAGTAGATCACCAATGAAAGAGATGAAAAGATAACCAAGTGGCAGCCCAAGAAAGTATAAGGCAACAAGTGGATTATAAATATCAATAAAAGAGTACAAGAGAATCAAGTTGTAGGTGTACTCCAACAAAGTAAGAAGATTAAAGAAGATGATAAGTATACAAAGAAAGAAAAAGAGATAGTGGAAGCAAACCAAACCAAAGAAGTGAAGGTACAACCATACATACAAGAAAAATAATGCATAAGTGAAGATAAGTGTTTGAAATATATGTTTTAAAATGTTATATATGATGATATGTTTGAATTTGAATTCAATAGTGAAAATTTATTATATGTGGAAACCATGGCATTGACAAATGGATGTGTAGAAAATCAAGGTGAGGAAGAAGCACCTCAAAGAGTGCCTGAAATACAAGATATGCAACATGAGGAGGCTGTTATGAATATAAAATTGAGGGATTATAAGGAGAAGGAAAACAAGAAGCTACCCAAGAAAGTGAAGAGAAAAGTGAACAAAGGTTTGATGAGGATTTTGAGGAGATTGATGCAAAAAAGTTTCAATAAGAGTTGGTAATGATAGAGGACATGTTCAGTCCATCCAAAAGGTTGAAAATAGATGAATAAAAATAGGTAAAAGTTAAGTAAGAACTCCAAGAAACACCAAAATAGGAGCATCAAGAAATATTCATAAAGAGTTATGCACACAAATAAGTAAGTCAGCAAGGAAATGGGATGTGAACAAGTAAAAAAGGCGAGTTATTTCATATATCAAGTATACACTAAGTTTACATTTTCTAAACATGCATATGGGAGGATAAATATTTTTCATATGACATTGTACTATAGTGAGGAAGAAAGAAATGATAAATTGCACTTGCATAGTGAGCAAGGTGAGAGGGAAAGGCATCCAAATGTCAAAAAGTTTGAAGAAGAAAAAAAATAAAGTATAGGTGAATAAAATATAGAGATTAGCATGCATGAGAGGCCATTATATCCCAAGGGAGAAGATGATAACATGAACAAGAAGCAAGAGTTTCTATACAAGCCAAAATCAAGTAAGGTTTATTAGAGAACAAGCCATGAAACAATTATGAGAGTTAAGAATCAGACCCATATTATTGTAGTTAAGTATGAAGAGATTCAAAATGAATTGAAAAATATGGAACATGGAGCAAATAAGAGAGTACAATAATGGAAAAAATCCATGGATATAGAGGATGCATGGATAAGAGGGCTAGATAAATATAAGAGGAAGAAAAGAAAGAGTTTGACAAGGAGAATGGAACTAGACAAAATGAAAATAAGTCCAAAAATTATGAAGGAACCTTAAAATATAAATTAGAAGGAAAGAAAAAATATTAATGGCTCAATTTTTCTCCCTCTTGGGGAGTATGATGTAGGAGCATCAAGCCATAAAAACACCATTTTTGAGTTCTATCAATTTGGATACAAAACATTGGTCAAAGCAAGTGTCAAAGTGTGTTAGGGACCTTATTAGGTCCATTTGTGCTTGAGAAATCCATTTGGAGTCATGAGGTTGTGTTTTGTGATATATAGGAGTTTTGCCTCCAAAAGCAAGAATTTGAAAATTCAAAATGTTGTCAAGAGTCTAAGATGGATATTTTGCATGATTGTAGTATTTAGACAAATCAAGTGGGGTTTATAAGTCTAGTGAAGTCATGTAAAAGGTGTTAGAAGGAACATAAGTAAAAAAAATTATGTTAGTGGTCATTTTATAGTATTGACATGTAGGACTCACCTTGGAATTGGTATGAAGGAAGTTGTGTTTTGTAATCACTTCAACCAATCTTAAAGATGGTTGAAAAATGAAAATATTGTATGTGAGTCAGGTTGATGGAGGAAAATGAGCAAGATCTCCAAGAATGGAGAAGAAAGAAAATCTAAGAATGTGAATGAAAAATAAGCTCCTAAAAAAGGATATCAAATCCATCACAAGACTGTGTTATAACAAAGAAATATGATATGAATATAGCTATAAGTTTTGATATGTGTTCTCATATCAATATGCATGATTGAACTATTTTCTTATTATATTGAACAAGTTATTAAATACAAGTTTTTATTCAAGTTGATGTTAAAGTTTCAAGTTTGAGTAAGTTACAGGTTATTCAAGTGGATTGTAAATTATAGTCAAGAGAAAGGAAAAAAAGTTACTAAGACTAGTAAAGACGGATACAAGAACGAGTTATGTTAAATCCTCTATTATTAATATCATAGATAAGACAACCTATAGGGCTAGTTTATAATAAATCTCAACAAGAAAGGTTATTGAGAGGGTATTATATGGTATATCCCTATTATGGTTGTGACAATCCCTAAGAGATGTTGTCTTAAGGGTATTTAACTCTTTGTTTTAAGTTTGCATTATGTTGTGAGAATAGATTCTATTTACCTTCGCTCAAGGGAGGTTGAAGACTTACATTATATTTGAAAATAAGGATAGGTTCCCTACTTGGTTAGTCAATAAATGTGCCTTGTTTCATAATGACAGTGTTATGCATAGTTCATATCAAAGAAGTGATTTGTATGATTGAACATGGTTGAGTCTTAACTTTGGGACCTTGATATGTGAATAATAACTATGTGGAACAATATCTAATACTTAGGATTAAAGTACAAGTGTTGAAAAAGTGACTAGAAATAGTACCCTTGAAGGAAAATTATGTGTATGTTGTATAAAAATTCACTAGATTAGCTTTTGTGCTTAGTCATGCATTTGCTATCAAACTAAGTTAGTTCTAGACTTGATGTGGTTATACATAAGCATACTAGGGTTTGGTGTATAACATTTAAAACACTATTTCCCTAGCATCAGTTTCACATAAGGTACAATATTTGTGTGCTCACCCAAAGGATAATAGAAAAGGAATTGGGCCTGTATTGAGCTAGTTGAAACATGGCACAACTTTGGCTTTAAAGGGACTTAGTCATTGGTAGAGGGAAAGATCAAGTGGCCTATCAGCACTAGGATATTTTGGGGAATCTCAAATAAGCATGAGCCTTCTCAAGAGCATAGTTCCTATGTGCAATTTCATATCTACTAGAGAAGGTTCTTCATGGTGCAAGTCATTGAATAGTGGGTTAAGGATCATTTAGGCACCTAGTCGAGTCATGGGAATGACTTGGGTTCAATGGCTCATCTTTCAATGTATCACTCTAAATGTAGGTCTCAGAGTCTCAATGCATTTAGGTAAGAAAATATAAACCTCTATATCATAATACATTCAAGTAAGAAACTATATCAATACTATTATAAACTAGGTCATAAATATAACACTATGTTATCTATACTACAAGAATCAAAACTTTAATGTTTCAATAAAATTATTCATTAACTTCAAAATTGAACATACATAGTTCAAGATATAAAATAGAGCATATTATTTTCCCTATCACTACTCATGCCTAGAGGCTCACTCACATGTGATCTTGGGATATACATTCTGATAACTTAACTTATTTAATATAGAATATAAATACTTAATGGTGGATCTCTTTTTAGTAGAGCTTTGATATGTTAATCTCCTCTCATTTCTTCAAAAACAATCCTCCTTATATATTCAATTAGGCATCTTCTCACTAGCTCATATGGATCTGTGCCAAGTGGTGAGTTGTCACTGGGGGTTGCAAGCCTACCAACTCCACTACACTAACTAGGTTGGATGAGCATACATTATATGTTGAATTATTATTAGGAATTCATAATCCCACCTGATCCACTCTTCTGACATCTATGCTTCTCAAGCCACCATGTACAAGTACATGTAAGGAGGTTCTTTGAAAGTTGGTACCATGTAATTGCCTGTTAGTTAGTGTGAGATCTTTAGGGGCTACTCCAATTAGGACAAAAATTGAAAAAGGGAGCAATCATTGTATAATATTGCCTCATCACTAAGATATTTTAGGCTGGTGTGGTCCACATAGTAAAAAAGGGGCCCCAACATTACCCCCAATACAAAATTACTAGTCTACCTCATACTAGTATTTTAGCACCTTTGGTGCACAAAACTTGGGCACACCCTACTCTAATTTTGCCTTAAAATTCTCAAAAACCTATATGGTGCCCTTGATCTCTTCAATAACTCCATATAATTTGGTATAGGTAGCCTAAAGGATGAGAACACGCATTCTTTCTAGTTCTTTCATAAAGGCTTCAAGCCTTTCTTTTGCTCACTTTACCCCCACCATTCAAGATCTCCCCTAAAAATTGGCCTTCATTTGGAAAGTGTAGAAGAGTGCCTCTAGGTTTTGATCTTAAGTTTTCAGCTAGAACTTAGTTATTTGACCTTTTCCATTACTTAAATGCACTTGATCCTACTAACCATGAAGGAGTGTTGGAACAAAGCATCCTTTTCCTCCTTTTCCATCTTAAGGTGTGCATCAATGACTACATATTAGGTGGAGAAGTTGTAAAATATAGTTTTTGATTCTTCTATGCCCTCTTCAAGTTTGGTGAAGAGGTCTTCCACCACATCTATATTCTTGTTTAATTCTCTTCTTAAGGCCTCATAGGGGTCAATTTGCTCCTCCAATGCTAGATTCAATCAATGTAGCATTTGCTCCACAAGCACATATAATTAGTAAACTTCATTCATCCCTAAGGTATCCACACCATCTAGGAGGGAAGGATATACCTCTTCTATGTACTCAACTAGCTACTTAATATTGAGCTTTATTTCCCCAAGCTATTTCTCAATTTATTTTGCTATCTTCTTCCAGCTATTTGTGTGAACATCATTGATGATGTTGTTGTGCACTACTAAGGATGCCATCTTGATCAAATCATTATATGAGCACACAAGGTTCATGTCACAAATATTAAGGAGTTGGTAATCATACCCTTCCTCTATCTTCTTATCACTCCAAATTGATTTTGTTGGTACCTCAAATTTAGGCTCATCCATGTAGGAATCTAGTTCCCAAAAAACTTGGTGGCATGTTAGGGTTATGATAGTCTTTGGAAGCATGCAATCCATAATGTAGAATTCCTTATCCTCTTTAAAATCCTATTATACCCTTTATCTATTTCTTGGCTCACATTCCTTAATCTTTCCCAACACTTCTTCCTCACTATCACTGGTGCCTGTGCTAGTGCCTTCTTCTTCTTCTTCTTCTCCTTTTTATTCTTCTTGGGGTTCTTCATCAGACTTCTCCCCATGTCCAATTATTCTCTTTCTTCAGTGCTCAACTCACCATCATGTTCTTATTCTCATGGGGGTTCTTTAGTGCATGTTTCCCCCTCATCCATTTATTCTTGTAGTGCCTCTTTGGTGTGAGCTTCTATTGTGCTATCCTTCTACTCTTCTTGCCCTAATGGGGCATCTAAATCCTTTGTTTACTTCTACAAGGTGCTATTATTGCCTTTCTTATCTCTATATACCCCTTTAGAGCTAGGGCACACTTGTTGTGCAACTTATTTTGTTGTTCTGGTGGGGGCACTAGATGCCTTCTCTGGCATTCTTTACTTTCTTGGTTCCATGCTCATGGAAACCTTTTTCTCTTCTTGCTCTTTTAACATCCTTGCCCTTTCTACCTAGGCTACCTCTTCATCTCTTTCCTTTATCTTGGCTTTCTCTTCTTTGGCCTTTATTTATGCCTCTTCTTTCTTGGCTTTTTTTTGGCCTTCCTCTATGTAGTTTGGGCTTCATACTTCTTTTCTATTACTCTTATTTCCTCAACCTATAACCAATTGATCTTGGCTTGGGACATGCCCTTGGAATCCATTTACTTATTCTTGCAGTGAAAACTTAAAACTACATCAATATGCCCTTGGTATAGGCCCATGTCCTTTCACTAGTGCTATAATTATTCTTTCATTAGCACACTTGAACTCCTTAGGCTCTTTTCCTATTTCTCCTTCCTTATTTTTTTCTCCCATTTAAACCTTGTGCTCCTCCTCTTTTTATTTGTTCTTTAGCCTCCACCATCTTAATGACCTCGTTTATCATTCTTACCTTTATCATTTCTTACTTTTATTCTCATAGCTCCTTCACCCTCTATATTTTGGCTTGACTAAAGCTGAGTTTCCTCAATCTCTACCTTCTCTTCTCCATCTTAGTTTGAGGTGGTGGGGAATGGGTCCATTTGCTTGATGAGGAATCTTCATCCCTAGGTAAAATGTAAGTTCCCCTCCCACTCTCTTCTTCCTCCAATATTCTTCCTCCTCTTCCTTGGACATGATTATCCTTTTCACTATAGGAGGATTCTTCCCCTTCTTCTTTTTCTTTGTGCTAAGGGAATTCTTTGGCATGAATCACACATGCTTTAGTGTAGAGGTCAAAGGATATGCTTCTCCTTCTAAAGTGATCTTTAGCCATAGACACTCTTCTCTTTCCTCTGAATTCTCCCCTTTCTTTTTCTTTAGAAACTTCTTATTTTCAACTAGCATTAGAGTTCTTTCATCCTTGATCTGGTCTAGGTATTCTTCCTTCTGGTCAATGCCCTTCTCGATGCTAGGGTCCTCATTTCATAGCTTCATCTCATAGTATAGTCTATGGATGAAGCCATAGATGGTTAATTCTTGGATTGGATTTATGTCTAGTTGATCTAAAGCATATTCTTCATCCTCATTAGACTTTACATCCATGTGAGGGAATCAGTTCCCCAACCTGTACCTCTCCACATCTAATTACTTCACTGGTATGCCCATTTATTATGCATTTAAGATACTTTATAATTCATCTATAAATTATCCTATGGAGAAGGTGAAGGGATCTTCAACCATCCTAACCTACTCCATCCTTTAGTGCTAAATATACTACGTAGTAGTGTTGCATTATGATTAAAGTTGTCATCTTAAACATACTCTGAGGTAGGCCCTGGGGAATGCACCACTCCAATACAAAGGCTTCTATGTACTTTTCACACTATTTAATTACATGTATCTTGTACTTGGGGTTGAAGGTGGTGGGGTAGGTATAGTATTTTTATTTTGCACTAGAGATCAATGGTGTTCTAAGAACACCCATAGATTATCCAAACTCCCATTTGGGATCTCAATTTACTCCATCACAATCAAGATAAGAATGGACCCCCACCTAAAGGTCCTCTTGGTGTTATGGCATTATATCATATTCTTGACCAACTCTTCTATGATGAACTTCAAGATATTGAATTGAACACCTTATGCTATGTGATAGGCAATCTAGAGTTACACCTTTGAAACATCTATCTATCAATCACCCAAACACAACTTAGAACTTGTGAGGCACGCTGTCACCCTCATGTTGGGGTGCTCACACATGTTGATGGGGAACATGAAACCCCCTCAAATTAATTAAGGAGACTAGTGATGTGTTCTACCTATTTGACATTATCCATCATCTAATGGATGTCTTATCTAGCATCTAGTAGCTTAATTATCTTCTTGATCAACTGTGATGAGATCTTCATGCACCATCTTGAAAAATAGAACTAGTGCTTTTGGACATGTTAGAGTAGGAACTAGATGATTTCCTCTAGCTTCCTAAAGTAGGGTAACTCATAGAGCTAAGTTATGTTAGAAGCTTTTAACTTATGTCAAATTGAGACATCAAATATGACATCACCTTCTAGCATTTTGTGCCCTATGTCTACCATCTAATCTTGTGCCAAGTCTTAGAAGTGACTTGACATTCAGTGGTTGTATTCTTTGAGTTGGAAATTATGTGAAAATGAGTGACAACTTTCCCCCACATAAACCTCTAAGGAAAAATGCATATATTGGTATGACATCTTTGTTAGCACCTCAATGATGCTAATTATTTCAATTAGCTATGCCTTGGTCTTGGAAACCATCATGTCCTCTATGATTTTCACCCATTTAGGTTCTTTCTACAATTACATGGAGCTTACTACCTTTCACTTCTTCACCATATTTAATTGAATTGTGTTGAATCTAGGAAGATGTGGCTTGTCAATGCCTCTAATGGTGGTTAGTGCTTCTACAATTGTAGGATCTATGATTATACATTTGACTCCAAGCTTTGTTGTATATTAATGGAAGCTTGAGAAATAGATATTCATTCCAACTCTATTGTCTGCACCAATATCTCTCTAACCCTTCAATTAGGTCTTGATGTGAATGCAATATTTCTCAATATACTACCATTTACTCTAGGTGCCTAAATTATTCAAGTTTTTACTACGGTAGGGTTCTTTCTCTTCATCTCTTTAACTCTTGCTTAGGTTTGCTCTAATTCAGAGTTAGTTTAAATTTTGTAACCTAAGCCAGTTTGCCACTTGTTATTTTATAGCCTTCATTCTCATCTACCATTATTAATGTAATATTAATAGTGTAGGTACCTTGATTTATTGGAAACCATAAAAATATGTGAAATCCTCAAAAAAATATTTTCCTATATGCATTAAATGCATATATTTGTACTACCACCACCACCACCTCATTGAATGGTCCTAACAATTATTTGTCAAACTGACATGTGGTTCAAATGGTCAATTCCCACTCATTTCTAGGTGGATGCCATCTATCTTAGACATTATCCTTCTATGTATGTATACTTGGCATAACCTTCACCTTTCCTTGTGTCAACCTAGGTGCAATGCCTCACATGCACAAGATTCAACCTCCTCGATTCCACTTTTTCTTATATTTATGCTTCTATTTCAAGTGTGCTCCTATGCCTTGGTCAATTTCTTACACATTATCTTTCCTTGGCCTATATTACCCCATAAAAATCTCTTATGTTGGCCCTTCAATGCTTTGTTTCTCTTCTAATTTTCTTGCATACTTTTAGAGTGTGCATCTTCGATATCTACCTTATGCTCAACCATGTTGAATGTGTTCACTTGACTCTTATGTCTCTAACACCAGATCCATGGATTTTCCCTCTTTCAAATTTGGCATAAAGGTAGCACCATATTTTTTCATTTTTGGGTCACCAAGTACCCTACACTATTCATCTTGTGTACATGTATCTTCTTCTTGTGTTTTTTAATATTCACATGCCCACCACTTAGATGTCTAGCCTCATGCATCAAGAGGGTACACGTGCTTAAATCATCCAATTGGAATTATGCATGAATTACTAATAGATAAGCTATTTTGGCCACTTCACATTGCTTAGTGCCTCTATACACTAGGAAAAATAAAATAATTAAAAGAATGGTTTAGCTTGCACTAAATGGTATCCTGGTTAGATTATTCCCAACCAACTTGTGACCAAAAAATTGATGTTTCCATGGCATGAGTGCCATCCTAATACCTATATGGATTCAATAAATTTCCATTTAAATGCCCAAGAATCATTTCATCAGATAACATTTGTAACTTACATGTGCCTATTTCTAATATACGGTGGATGATATAGGGTCTCATCTACCAAATTTTAAATTTTCCTAGGTGCTTAATGTACTTGGAATCATAGAGCAACACCAATGCTCCTTCAATTATCTCTTTTTGCTTGATATGCCTATCATACCAATGCTTCTAACATGCCTTCTCAATCTACTGACTCCACTTAGCTTAGGTGTGTTTCTCATCTAAGTGATCCAATTCTTCCAACCTTGTGCTTAAATATTCTTGGTTAGATAAGTGACCAATCTATGCAATCTATAAGGAGGACATCATGAATTCCATGGGTAGAACTACTTTAGCACCAAACACTAGTTAAAATGGTGTAGCCTTATTCGAGCACTTGTATGTTGTGTAGTACACCCATAATACCAATAAAACATGATCATCCCAATCCTTGTGACCAACATAACATATCTTTATTAGGAACATTCCCAAGATTTTTTTGAATGCTTCAATTATGCCATTGGCATGGGGATGATATGGGGTGGTCTTTTGGTGTGCCACCATGTACTTAGTTATAAGGATGCACACCATCTAATTGATGAAATGAGTTCCCTAATTTCTAGCTAGACTTGATGGGAACCCATACCAGCATATGATGTTCTCCCATATGAAACACATGGCTATTATGGTTGTGTATTCTTTGGTTGGTATGACTTTGGCCCACTTGTTGAAATAGTTAGTGTCCACTAAAATATATCTTGCACCTATACACTATGATACAAGAGTGCTTGGCCCAATGAAGTCAATGACCCACTTTTTGAATGGTGTTTAGGTAAGAATGGGGATTAGATGCATCTAATTTAAATTTTTGGGTTTTTTAGTATGCTAACATATGTCACATACCTTAGCAAATTCCTTTACATCTTGAAATAGGCTTAGCCATAATAAGACTAACTACAATACCTTGCATGTCATTGCATCTCCAACATAATGGCCTCTTATGATCCCTTCATGCACTTCTTATAAGATGGATTCATGTTCATCTTCAAAAGCATATCAACATAGGACTTCATCTCTACTCAAGTTGTACATCTCCCCCTCAATGAGTTTAAAGGGGGTGATGTGAACCACAAGTTATTTCTTCTCCTTAATTAACAAGGTCTGGGGTGCAAGCCCAAATGTTAAGAAAGTAGCAATATTTGCTAAATATTCAAGGATGTGTTGGACTCTTTATAGCTTCACATCTGGCATGTCATCCTCAATTACTACCACCACATCACCAAAATCGATGCAAGAGCTCTTTTAGAGGCATTGTGATATTTCCATAGCTCTGTATAAACTCCTTGTATTAACCATAATGGCCTAGAAAGGCATGGACATCTTTCTGCATTGAAGGAGACTAGAGCTGAATGATGATGGCTATCTTCATAGGATCAACAACAAAAAACATCCTTATAAATGATGTACTTGAGCAATGTTCCAAAGCGGGTTATGAAGATGCACTTTTTTAAGTTTAATGAGATTTGGAGCTTCCTTCACCTCTCAAACATGAGGCACAAATTATCATAGTGGTCTTTTTCAAGACCATACATAGTTAGTCATTAAGATACACTTAAATTAACTTATGGATAAAGTATTTGAAAGTAGTGATCACTACCCTAGAGAATATGGTTGGCACATTCTTGAGTCCAAAGGGCATCACATTGTAAGAAAAATAACCCCATTCAATAACAAAGGTTTTTTTAGGCTTATCCTCCTCCTCAATCTACACCTAATGGTAGCCCAAAAAACCATTATTGAAAGTATAGATTTTTCAAATTTTGACTCAATCCAAGATGTCATCAGTGAATGGTGTCAGGAATAGATCATTGATGCAAGAAATGTTTAAAATATTGTAGTCAATGTAGATCTAAATGTACCCATTTTTAGTGATGATAATGACTATTGGGCTCACCCATTCAAATTTTTCCATAGAGTAGATGATGCCAATGGAAATCATTCCATCAATATCTATTTTCACCTTGGCATAGAAATTGGGATTCATTTAATATGAGTGCTTCTTGACCAACCTCACACCATCCTCTAGCTTGATTCTCATTTTTCCAAGGGAAGGGTGATTTCCCTTCATATCTTAGTAGTTTCATAAGAATAAGTCCTAAAATTATTTTAGAAGTTCTATGATTCATGTCATCTCTACCTCAGACTAGTAAGCACATCTAGTGGCAATCTTTATCTCACCTTCTGCACTGATGTTTACTTTAGTGGTCTTTAGTGGCACATGGTAGGGATCATTCTTCTCCTGATGAAAGTCTTTAACTTTTCAAGTCCCCTTAGTTGTTTCAATTTGAAGATGAATTGGATCATCTTAATATAGGGTGTTGTCATCCATAAGGTGCATAAATTTTTACCTTCTTGTTATATTATTCCAATTGTGGTCTTCTCAGGTCTCATCATCTTCCTTGCTAGAGTCACTATTGAGCACCTAGTCTTCAAATAATGTTAGGAGCACTAGTACTTTCTACCTAAACATTTCATTGAGGCACTCTTCTAGGATGGTAGTGTCCTCAAATACTACCCTATGATTGACTTGTAGTAACTCTAGTAGTTTCAATTTCTACGAAGAAGAGGAGAAGGTGTGCATAAACCTCTCCTTGAGTATCTCCTAGTTTCCTATCTCATAGTGTATATTATTTACAATGTACCACACTTGCACACATATTTTCAAAGTCCTATATAAGGCATGCACCCATAGGCATTTTGGTGTGTTCCCATCATAGATAGTCTAGGTTTCTTCACACAATTATACATGTACAATTGGGTTGGAATCACCTGAGTAAGTAGGTATGTCCAAATATTCATTACTCTTTCTAAACTTAGTGAATATTATTTCCTTTACATTCTTGTCAAGTTGGCAAATTAGGTCTTTACACTACCTACTAACAAGCAGTAGTGCACTTTAAGGTATGCACTAGTGCACCCATTTTATCCATTTCCTTAGGGATGTAAGCTTCAATGTCATGAACATACCTCTCTATAGGCTGCCTTCCTTCATATTTTAGAAGCACTAAAAAATTCCCTTTACTTATCCATAACACTATTTTTCTAGCCTTATTATCACTGGGAACCCTTCTCTTTTGACTATGCTCAATCCTAACCAACTTAGCACCCATGATATCTATAATGGAACCCTTCAAGATCCTAATAGGTTGTGTTTGGGTTATGTTCACCATAAACAACATGTGAGGTGAGGGTCTCAAGGGTGTCCATCCCATATTCTCCTAGGTGGTTTTGATCATAATGTTAACCTTGGTCCCCATATCTATAATAACTTCACAAACTAACTATCCATTAATTGTGGCATTGATCAATAACTCTTGGTCATACTCTACATTATAAGTATGCCTTAATTCATGTGCCCACTCTATATACAGTGTAATAAATTAAATAATTTGAGGCATAGCCTCTTCTTTTAGTTTATTCCATATTTGTTTCAATAAAAAAAATTAGTAGGGGTAGCATCCCTTTAGTTTTCAAGAGGTACATGATCTCAGTTAACTCTTGTACTTTGACTTCCTAGTTGTTTTCTCTTTTATATAAAGCAGTGACCTAGGCCTCTAGATCTCTAGCTAGCTAGAGTTCACCCTATAAATTATATATCATGCTCATGGATTATTGAAAGATGTCCTTATGTCATGTAGGGTTAGGATAGGACACAACTTTTGGCTGAAGACATGTTATGCACTTAGTGTGGCTTGATTCACCATACTCCAAACATAGTTCTTAGGTTGGTGTAGTGGTCGACTGAGAGGTGAACCCACTTTGAGTTATGGCATACACCTTAGGCTACTCATTATGAGTCTATTGTGGCTTGGGAGCCCATCTTTCTTTAATTAATTAATGCCTAACCATCATGGTACCCTTGTCAGGCTAACCTTGAGTAAGTGTTTTATACAAGTCTAGGCATTCCTTGATTGTATGTGGTCCTTGATAACAACCACATGTTAGGTGTGTGGGGAATTAACATTTATAATGATCAATTAACCCACACTTTTAACATGATCATGGTGGGAATATTCCTCCATCACATCCTCTTCCTCACCCATGTGCACCTCATTGGTTCTCATAACCCATATTGTGTTGGCCATAGCCCTCATTTCCTTGACTCACATAACCATTATCTGATGTTGTCACCTACCTCATGTTTATTTCCATGTTTTGGTGCATTTCATCAATAACTCAATAGTTTTCTATGGAGTGCATATAGGCATCACACATCTTGCAGTAAATGGTAGTGTTCCCTTCAATAGTGCACTATAGTTGAGGATAGTTTTGAGAGTTATGCAACCCATGTCAAACTTCATAGTTTGAAATTAGGTAATGGACATTTATTTTTGGGTAATTATTATTTTTATTCCCCTCCATCTCATAGTCAATACACCATAGCCTACTATGAGTGTCATGTGCTAAACTATAAATCAACTTCTATAGTTGGGAGGCCATTGATGTGATCTACACCTCTATGAATGCACTGATCCTAGTATCAACATTACCTAATACCTCAACCTAGAGTGTAGTTTCAAGCACTTTGTGGGGGTCTATGAAGGTCTTCATGGATAACACTCTTCTAAAAGGTATTACCAGACCCCCAATAAACCACTACATGTGTTTGGAAGGGTAAATATCATAAGGAAGCTTAGAGAAATAGTTTTAAACTATGCACCATATAAGTATACACTCTTGAATAATCCTTGACTAGTTTATTTGAGCACCATGATGATCTGATACTCAAATTTAGGGATATCAAACTTTTTAAATAAGGCTTACTTTAGTATATTATAGTCAACCATAGCCTGGTTTTGATCAAATTTTTGATACCAAGTATGGGCATGATCTAGTAAGGTGGTCATGAACTAGGTTACCTTGTGTTCAAACTAAGTGATTCCATAAGCATGTCATTGTATCTCATATTTAAGCACATGCTCTGTGGCATTCTCTATGTCAAAATAATCACACAAGTAGATCACCATCTTATAGTAGACTTGTTAAGGGGGTAGTGCTAGGGTTTAAGGTGCTTTCCCCCTTGTATCTATGTTGTTGGTGTCCCTATAACACCTATAATAGTATGGTAAATTATTTATCCTATCATTATCAACTATGACATCTAACTTATTGATGTAGTAGTATTCACTTGTGGCACCATGTCACTTCTTGTAGGCTGTTACCTAGTTAGTGCTACTAACATCCACTATATGAGAATGCTTGCACCTATGTTAACGGTTCCTAGTTTGGTTATTCCTAAGTTCATCATATCTTCACTCATTTCCTCATAGGGAATCACTTGCTTAATAATAAACTCTTGATCCATATGTTGAATCTTATCAAAGTCAACATTGATAATAGGTTTAGTTACCTATTTTTGTCTTCTAATGGAGAATCTACTACATGATCTTACACTTAAGTTAAAAGGGGATAGGTGATTCTAGTATGTCCTCTATCACCACATCTTGTATGAGCCTACTACATCCTATACCTAATTACTAATCTAGGTCTCTTACTTCTTCCTCTCTCTTCATGTTGTTGTAATTCAAGGGATCCTTCCCCATGCCCTTCTCACTTGTTATGGGTCCTTTTGGCACTTCTAAGTTGAAAATTCTTCATTATCCTACACCTTTTCTTACTATAGTTTATACTCCAAAGCTTTTAGGTATGAGGTTGCTTGTCCTCTACCATTGAACCTCACCTACACTTCCCTTTTTCACTTTTTGTACTTGCTCATATGTGCAAGGATTTTAGCCATCTATTATTACTATTTATAAACCATAATCCACCAAAATATTCTTTAGTTTGATGCTAATCCCTCTTATGAATGTTCCCCTTGGTTTAAAAATAAAATCATACTCTACTTCTTTAGGGCATGAGAAGGTCAACACTACAAACTCTAGCACATAGCTATTCAATGCACCACTCCACCACTTTTCTACAGTGCATGTCCAAACTTCATCCAAGCTCTCTAGCCTCTTTATGCATTCTATTGTCCACTTGATGTGATGGCCATAAATTTTCTTTATAGAGGTGGTATAGGCAACCAACCACTAGTACACATGTTTAGGTAACTTACAAAAGAACACCTTATATAGAGCATCATACAAGTTGGCTTGCACCCATTTTCTTAGATCTTATCCTTTGTATGTGGGATGCTTATATGCAAAAATATCCTCCACTTTATCTATCTATTGTTTGATATTCTTGATCAATAGTAAGAGAATCACTCTATTAAACCATTATAACAATGAAATTCAACACATGTCTCAACAATGGAACCAAAATGTTGTATAAAAGTTCACTAGATTAGCTTTTATGCTTGGTCATGTGCTTAGCTATCAAACCAAGTTGATTCTAGAATTGATGTGTCTAGGCATGAGCATACTAGGGTTTGGCACACAAAATTTAACACATTACTAGGTTGGCATTATTTTCACACAAGGAAAAATACTTGTGTAGTCACTTGAAGCATAATAGTGAATGATTTGAGCCTGTATTAGGCTAGTTGAAACATGGCACAACTTTGCGTTCAAAAGGACTTAGTCATTAGTAGGGTGAGATCAAGTAGACTATCAACATTATGCTATTCTAGGGAAGCTCAAAAAGGAATGAGTCTTCTCAAGGGTGTGGTTCCTATGTGCAATTTCATATCTAATAGATAAGGTTCTTCATGGTGTAATTTGTTGAATAGTAGGTTAAGGGTCATTTAGGGACCTACTCAATTCATGGGAATGGCTTGGATTCAATGGCTCATCCTTCAAGGTATCACTCTAGGTGTGGGTCTTAGAGTCTCAATGCATTCATGTTTCAACACTTAGTCTATTTATAGGTAAGATGAAGTTGCTATATGGCACAAGGATGCCATTAGCAATCAGGGATAAACCTCCATATCATAATACATTCAAGTAAAAAATTATATCATTGCTATCATAAACTAAGTCATAAATATAACATTGCACTATATATACTACAAGAATCAACACTTTAATGTTTCAAAAACATTCTTCATTAACTTCATAGTTCAACATACACAATTCAAGCTATAAAATAGTTCATATGCTCTTCCCTATCATTACTCATGCCCAAAGGATCACAAGTGAGCTTAGGTTATACATTATAATAACTTGACCTATTTCATATAGAATATAAATACTTAAGGGTGGATCTCTATTTTAACAAAGCTTCACTATGTTAATGGCCTCTCCTTTATTCAAAAATAAGCATCCTTATATAAGTAATTGGGAATATTCTTACCATGTTATATGGGCACATACCAAGTGGTGAGTTGTCACTGGGGGTTATAAGCCTACCAACTCCACTACACTGCCCAGGTTGGGTGAGTGCATACCATATGTTGATCTATCACTAGGGATTCATGATCCCACCTAATCTACTCTTTTGACATCCATTCTTCTTGAGCTACCATGTAAAATTTCATGTAAGGAGGTCCATTGAAAGTTGGTACCATGTAACTCCCTACCAACTGGTGAAAAATCTTTAGGGGTTCCTCTAGATGGTGCCAAAAGTGCAAAAAGGGGAAATAATTGCATAAGATTACCTCATCACCAAGATATTTTGGGCTGATAAAGTCCACGTAGATGGTACAAAATAGGGCCTAACAATTTACGTAATGAAAACCCTATGTGAAAGGTCATAAGGAATGATGTCATGTTGTGAAAGGAAGAATGAGGGTTGTTTGGGGAAAAAATGATAGAAACCAAGGGAGATGAGACCTTAGTAGTAAGTGAGAATTTAAATTTAACTTGTGAAAGACAAAATTTAGATAAGGATGCATTTTTTAAGACTTCTCCCCAATATATCTACATCATTTGGTATCAGAGCAAGGCAAGGTGTGCTTGGGTAAACTTGTGTTTTGAATTCTTTACATTTTGTTGATTTGATAAAAATGCATAATGCCATGAGGTAGGCATGAGAGATAACCTTGCAAGGTATTGAGGGATAAGATAAGTTTTTAGGTATTATTTGATAAGGTTAGAATAAAGGAATATAATCTTGATAAAGAGAAGAGAGAAATCCTCAAAAGTCCTTTGAGAAGGACAAGAAACTAGCTAAGGAAATACTAGAAAAGAGAGAGGAAAAGAGAGCATTAAATCTCCAAGAAATAAGAGAGAATGAATAATATTCCAAAAGAGATTTGATAAGGTTAAGAAGAGATCCCAAGTGAGGAATTAAGGAATAATAAAGGCCTAAGAGAGTCTAAGAGGCAAGGTTGATATACTTTCTAAGAGAAAGGTCTAAATAGGCCTATAAATCAAAGAGAAATGAATATATAAAAGGAAATATAATACATAATAAGATAATTGGAACAAGTTATAGAGAGGATAGAGCTCAAGATGAAGCTCATAAGAGAACAAGAAATCCAATGGAGTGGTTGCAATGTGAGAAAGAAAGTATAGTGGCCAATATAGTCACTTGTGAGAAGAAGAAGGCACTAGAAAGGTATCTTGAAGAATGAGAAGAAGAAAAATAAGGCATCGCAAAGACACATTTGAAGAGGAATTTTTCCAAGTGAGAAACAAAAAAGAGAGATTTAGAAGATGTTTCTCATTGAATAGAACAAGAAGTAGAGAGAAAATCCAAGAAGAGCACATGAGGATGAAAACAATAAGAGGTGGAAGATGTCTATTATAAGAACATTCAAAAAGACTATGTGGTCTCTCATTTTATCTATTAACATTGCTTTCAAGTTTTTGTTTGTAAGTATGAATACAATATTAATGAAATCCAAGCATGAGGCCTCAAATTTGATGGGTAATGTACCAAGAATAGTAACCATCAGTTCGCAAGAAGATGAATAAAAGAAAGAACCTCTTAAATGAGAGAATAAGATGAAGATTTAGATCATGCCACATGTAGAACATAAAGGAAAAGAGGAATTATATGATAAATTTCCATGAATAGAAGCTAAAACAAATGAAATTGTACACCAATAGAACATAGAGGTCATCCATGAATACATAAAGGAAGACAAGCTTGTAGCAGTTGCCATTAGAGGTAAATGAGTGTTTTAATGTTGATTTTTATTACATATGTGAAGAAGGAAAGGCTAATATATAGATTGAGGAAAATAAATATAGATTTCATCCCTCATGGAGAACACATGAGCATGGATATGTATGCCCTAAGTGGCTTAAACAAGTAGGTGATGAGAAGGAGGAGAACCTCAAATAAGAGTTTAAGCAAATCAAAAGCATGAATGGAAAGCAAGCACAAGTGTGGAGACAAAGTACAAATGGAAAAGTTCATCAAGTTGGTGTAGAAAATGACCAATGAAAGAAGCATGCAAGAGATGAAAAGAGAACCAAGTGGTATCCCAAGAAAGTACAATGAAACAAGTGGGTTGTAAAGAGAAAGAAAAGAGTACAAGAGAATGAAGTTGTAGCTATACTCCAAGAAAATAAGAATATTGAAGAAGATGATAAGCATAAAAAGTAAGCAAAAGATATAGTGATAGAAAACCAAGCCAAGGAAGTGAAAGTAAAACCATGCATACAAGAAAAATAATGCATAAGTGAAGATAATTGGTTGAAAGATATGTTTGAGTTTGACTTCAATAGTGAATATTTATTGTATATTGAAACCATGACATTGACAAATGAATGTGTATCAAAGCAAGGTGAGGAATAAATGCCTCAAAGAGTGGTTGAAAGATAAGTCATGTAGCATGAGGAGGCTACTATAACTCTTAAAAATGATGTAATCCAAGTAAAAGGCAAACAAGAAGTTGCCCAAGCAAATGAAGACCAAAGTGAACAAAGGTTTGATGAGGATTTTAAGGAGATTAATGTACAAAAGTTACAAGAAGAGTTGATGATGATAGAGGACATGTTCAGTCCATCCAAGAGGCTAAAAATAGGTGAAGAATAATACGTAAAAGTCAAGCAATAATTCCAAGAAACACCAAGATAGGAGCAACAAGAAGAAGCACAAAGATTTGTGCACACAAAGAAGAAAGAAAGGAAATGGCATGTGAATAAGTACAAAAAAGTGAGTTATTTCATGGGTCAAGAAAAATACGAGTTTACATTTTCTAAAAATTCATATGAGAGACCAAATATTAGTCATATGACATTTTAATATAGTGAGGAAGAAAGAAATAAGAAATTGTACTTGCATAGTCAGCAAGGTGGGAGAGAAAGGCATCCAATTGTCAAAAAGTTTGAAGAAGAATAAAAAGAAAGTATAGGTGAAAAAATATAGAGATTTGCATGCATTAGAAGCCATTATATCCCAAGGGAGAAGATGATAGCATGAACAAGATGCAAGAGTCTCTAAACAAATAAAAATGAAGTGAGGTTTATGATAGAACAAGACATGAAACAAGTATGAGAGGGAAGAATCAGACCTATATTATTGTAGCTAAGTATGAAGAGATTCAAAATGAATTGAAAAATATGGAACATGCAGCAAATAAGAAATTACAATAGTGTATTTACTTTGGGATATGAAAATTCCTTTTTTTGATTGAAATATTTGTAACCCTAAGTACAATGACAATTCTCCAAGCATAAACATCTCATTTTTTTTTGCATATTATCAAAAAATTATTTTGTCATCTTTTTAATATTTCCTCCAAATATTATATCATCAACATATACCTCGACAATCAACTGATGCTCACCTTCTATTTTGATGTAGAGATTACTATTGGCAAAACCTCTCTTGAAAACTTAATCCTAAAGTTACTTATCAAGCCTTGCATACCAAGATCTAGGAGCTTGTTTCAATTCATACAGTGCTTTCTTCAATTTCCATACATATCTATTATCATTTGAGAGAATAAATCCCTCAGGCTACTCAATGTAGACCTCCTCTTTTATATTCCTATTTAGGAAAGCAGACTTGACATCCATCTGAAACACTTTGAGATTCTAAAACATTGCATATGAAATAAACATTCTAATAGCCTCTAGCATTACCATTAGTGGAAAATTTTCTTCAAATCTATTCCTTAAATCTGAGCATATCCTTTACATACTAACCTTGCTTTATTCCTAGTAACTTCACCATCTTCATTCAACTTAATTCTATAATTTTTTGGTCTAGGCAATTTCAAAGTATCATTATTTTCTATCTAATTTAAGTCTTCATCCATTACCTTAACCAATGCTCATCATGTCTAGCTTTTGAAAAAGTTCTAGGTTAAATTTTAGATAACAAAGAAAAATTAACTTGCTCAGATTCACTTACCACCATTCTTCTAGTGTGAACTCCTTCATTTATGTTTTTTTATGATGTCACTTCATTATGATTTATCTAAACATATTTGGATGGGGTTTGTGTCCTTTTGCTCCCTCTCATCTTCATCTGATTCTTCAAAATCTTCTTCTTCAATGATTTCAAGAGTGTCTACTAGATCACTAGCTCTTTGTGCTACATCTTCATATATCCTAACACTTGCACTTTCAACAATATTATTGGTTATTTTGTTATAAAATTTATAAGCTTTAATTTTTCAAGAATATACAAGAAATATACCTTCATCTGTTTTAGATTAAAACTTGCCTAGTTTTTTATTGGTTCTCTTTATGAAGCATCTATTACCAAAAACTCTAAAATAATCAACTGTAGCTAGTTTGTCTTTCCATAGCTCATAGAGAGTCTTGTCACTATTTAATATCAAAAATGATCTATTTTTGATAGGCACTATTGTACCTATTTCCTCTCTCCAATATTTATCTAGTATCTTGGATTCATTTAGCATTGTCCTTGCCATCTCTTGAACTATTCTATTTTCTGCTCAACTACTCCATTTTACTATGGAGTTTTGGCTGCTGAATAATGTCTTTTTATCTCATGGTCTTCACAATACTCAATAAAATGGTTTGATATGAATTATCCTCCTTGATCTGATCTCAAGAACTTAATCTTTAAACTAGTTTCATTCTCAACTAAAGCTTTGAATGCTTTGAAGTGGTTGAAAGCTTATGATTTTTTGTTCAAAAACATCACACAAGTCATACATGTAAAAACATTAATAAGAAACATGAAGTATTTATCACCTTGAGTACTTTGAGTTCTAGTAGGTCCACATAAATCAATGTGAACAAGCTTTAACATCTGAATGGTTTAGCATTCTTTTGTCATGAACCATCTTCTGACCATCTTCCCGTGCTGACATGATTCACAAAGCATGTTGGAGGGCTTTTTAATCTTTGGTAGATCTCTAACTACTTGCGTCTTGTTGATGTTGACAATATTTTCAAAATTTATATGTCCCATTCTCTTATTCCATAGCCAACTTTCCTCAACCTAACTCAAACAACATCTTTTACCTTTGATAACTAATAACATATATAAATTTTTGCCTATCCTTTGAGCATTTGCAATCAATACATTAGAATATTTTCTCCTAATTTTGCAACCTTCTATATAAAACTTTAGTATGTGTCCCTAATCATATATTTGAATTACACTAAATCGATTATGCTTAAGACCTTCTATATACAAAAAAAATTAAGTCTTAGTTCTACCATTATCCAAACTTAATGTACTTTTTTTTTGCTATTTTGGCAGTGGTATTGTCTCCAAATTTCACTATCCCACCATTGATATTCTTTATATTTATGAAATTTATCATCTCCTATCATGTGCCTCAAACATCCATTGTAAATGAACCATGGATATTCTTCATTTCTTGCATGCAAAGTTTTTAAGACTAACATAGACTTTTTAGGTTGTTTCTTCTACCATGAACCTGTCTGAACTTTCTTCTTTATGAATGGAGCCTTGAAACTTTGGTCCTTCTTGACTGACTCAAACATGCTTCTATAATGTCAAGCTATGTGTCCAAAATTATTTTACTAATAACATACTATGGCCTCTTCATCAAATCCTAATAGAGGAGCAAAAGAGTTGTGGCTTTTGCTTGACTCTGCATGAGTTTCCTTTTCCTTGTTTTTGAAATTGTTCTCTTTTTCAACAGTCTTTTTTCTTATGACCATAACCATTGCAATAAAAATAATAACCATGAAAATAAAATCTATTCTTATTTGTGTATCTTTGACCTAGTTATCTATTTTAGCTCTATTCCTTCTAGCCTTCTTTGTTTGAGTTGTCCTCTGTTTCCCTTTTTATTTCCTCTTTTGTAAAGGCTTCAACATAGCTTTTTTTTTCTCAAATCCAATACCTGTCTTATCTGATATTGATTTTTGACTTTCTAATATATTATTCAACATGTTAGTGTTTTTCTCAAATTTTGAATCATTGATGGCTTTATCATTGACTGCTTTATTTATTTTCTCGATATTTTCTTTTAAAGAGGCAATTTAAACAACATACTTTTCACATTCTTCACTTACTTTTTTAAATTGAGTTGTTACATCTTATTCAATATTTTTGACTTCTTTAATGTGTGCTTGTAGATATTCAATTATTTCCTTTGACTCCTTTTTACTTTTTTTGATCTAGAGCTTCAATCTTTGATTCTTCTTCTCAAGAGATTTTAATTATTTTAAGGCACAAAATGAGTTCTCCTTCTAGATTCACTTCAGCTTCATCATGTTCTTCTTGATCATCTATACTTTTGATTGCAGAGGCATCTTCATGTATGGTCATGAATAAATATCTTCTTCATTTGATCCATTAACTCCACTATCTTTGACTGAGCTAGGATCTTTATAATATAAACTCTTCTCAAATCCCTTCTTGAATTTGCCTTTGAAGTTTTTATTGTATGTAGGCTTTCCTTCTTCATCGTCACCATTATTATTATATGGGAACTTAGCTACAAAATATTCAATCTTACCACATTTAAATGGTAACTTTCCTTGATATTTACCTGTGCCCTTTTTAGGCTTATGGATGAATAGGTCTCATTTTCATCTTCCTCAATGCTAGAGCTATCACTTGATTCTTGAATCTTAGCCTTGTCTTTCTTTGATGTCTTGAAATCAACTTCCCTCTTTGAGGGTTTCTCTTATTCATTCCACATCTCATATTCCATAAGAATACCATGTAGTTCATCCATCTTTAGCTTAGCTATATCCTTCATCTCCTCGATTTCTATGGTAGAGATCTCAAAGCCTTTTTTAGCACCACTAATTCTTCTAAATTTTCTCCAAGACATTGAATCTAATTAACTATTTGATCAGCCTGTAAAAGATAACTTGCTATATTTTCTTCCTCTTCCATCTTCAAACTCTAAAACTATCTTCTAAATGTCTAGAGTTTAGCTTGTTGAACCTTTCTATTCCCTTTGTAAATATTTTCAAGCTTCACCCAAGTCTCATGAGTAGATTTTCATTGCATAACTTTAACAAATTTTG